>JAATLQ010036264.1:7727-36662 GCA_013421005.1 Heliconius erato x Heliconius himera | reverse complement strand
GGGTGGAACAGGGTGGATGCTAATTTATTCTCAACTTCGGTTACGGCTTGTTTTTCAGCTTTGCGAGGCTGTTATTTAAATTGGACGCTACCAGTTATTTGTATGTAGCCGACTGTAGGCATTGTTGGCTGTAATGAAGGAATTTGCGTTTATTTATCGCCGCTGGAAATTTTGGATCGCGTTTCCGGTTTGAGTTTTGTTTCTTTTTGTGTTAATTATGTTTGGTGGGTTTTTTTTTTTCTTGTTTTTGGTATGTTTTTTTTTGGGTTGGTTTGTTGTCTGTGTTTAGGTAAATTTAATTTAAATCATGATTTTTTTTATAGTAGGTAATTAATGTAATGAAGAATTTAAAGGATATATCGTTGTTTTCTTTTTTGAAGAATTATATTAAATTTCATATTGGGTCGTAAAAATTATCGATATTTGCACATAAATATCGAATATAATTAATCGAAATTAATTTAAAATTATGATAACAACAATTTAAACAATGTAAATGACCTGACTAATTTTGTTTCACATTTTATCTATATATAGGATGTTTAATTCTATAAACGTATAAAATAACGAAATAAAATGTATACTATAACATATTTTCCTTTTTTATTTGATGTAAGAGGGAACCTTTCCGTGAACTTTACTCTACAATATCTGTTGTCGGTAAAAGGAAACTGTAAAGGCAAAAGGGATAAACTTTCTTCCGTATACAATTGAGTTAGATATCATTTTGTGCGTCTGACGCTTTAAATATTCAAGATATTTCTAGTTGAGAATTCTTTTTGCACTTTTGATAAAGTTGTTTCGTATGTATACTTTTGTTAAATAATATTCCTTTGATAAACTGATATTTAAATATAGTAACTTTACGTCCAAGATTTAAGTTTTAGAATAAAGATTTCAGGATGATTTCTATTTAAAATGTTATAATAACTTGGTTTTTATCAAGTGAGCACTCAACAACTATAGATATTGCATACAAGAGGGATCTAACCCAACAAATCGGACCGTTTGTACCTGAATATCGCAAATTTTACAACTAATCTTTAATATAAACAAGTTTTTAAGTTAATTTCGACGATATATCATTAAAATGGCCCTCAAAATGATTATCTGATTGAAAATGGCGCGTTATTTCTGTACAAGTTTATAGGGACTACTAATAGCAATACTCAAATTGCTATAACAACCTTTAAACGTAGGGGAAGTCTTTATTACTAGTTTCAAACCCTTCCACTCCAGAACTAAATTGTATTGTACTTCAATAACTAAATATTCTAATAATAATGTAAGAACATTTTCAGAAAAATTATACTCAATTATATGTATTTTTTATATTTTTTACTGTTTAAATGGTTTTTTGATATGAATTGGGACTTGTTGTATGTGTTGAGGCGACAGCGTACGCGGGTAGAGCGAAGCGCAGAGCAGTGGAAGGGAAGAGACGGTCTGTGATCCTTGTGAAAATGTATGAAAAAAAAGAATAAAAATAAAAAGTTTGTCTAAAATATACATAAACAAGTGAAAATATCTAAATATATGTATGTAAAATAAGTAAATATATTATATAAATGGTGTTATAATGTATACGTACTCTATAATAGGTAGAGATTAAACTTTAAATTCGCTAGTAAATTTAAAAGAAACATTTAAAAATGTCTTCGTTTTTGTATATTATTATGGAAATTCTTCAAAAACCGTACAACACTCAAGAAGTAAGCAAAACGTATTTAAGTATTATAAATATAACTCTACAGTCTATATAAATGTTTTCATACAAGTTTAGCTAGCAAAGTTTCTACGAAGTCTTCCTTTTGAGTATAATTATTTCTCTTTTACAATTTTAGTATATTACAATCTTTATAATAAAAATAAATAAATCTTTTAGATTTATAATAATAAATATAAATAGTAAAACGTAAATAGAAGATTCTAGAAAATTCTCTGTGGGAAATTTCTAAGGTCAATAATGTTTATTTTCAAATTTATTTAGATTTAGAAAAATACTTATTTATAAAACGTATAAAAAATTGAACGTAGCGGGTACTCGAACCCGCGCCTCCTGGAAACCGACCTGGTCGTTCAAATTTTTATAAGTTTTCTAAAAAAGTAAATTTATTCATTTTGGATTCTTGTTTTCGTTGTTTCTGAATGTTGTAGCACCATTGCTCGCGAAGTGGCTAAAGTTAAATCAAGGTTAATTTCTTTTAAGAAGAGAACAGAAACAAATATGATTTTATATGATAGAATAAAAATAATTCGTCATCGCCTGCAAGTTTGTTTAAGACGTAAATTGGCAAAACCTGTTTTCGTCTATTCCAGTAGGGATTTCGAGAAATTTCTCTCTCTCTCTTTCTAAGTAAAGTATTTTCAGTTGTGTGTAGTTTTATAGATGTTATATTTTTTGATGATATATATTTGATGATATATCTATCATATTATCTTAAGCCAGTCGTGGCGCAGGGGTACAAATTGTGACTACAAACGGGACTAGTTGTGGGTTTAATCCCCACTAAGAATCAAACCCACAACCAGTCGCGGAAATGAAATATTTATTTAAATTTCAATTTGTTTCTTCTCTCTGGTGTCGGCGCAAAGAGCTGCGTTGATTTCTGCCACTCAACACGCAATTCCTTCAGAATTCGGTGGAAAGTGAGCAACGGAATCTTAACACTAGGTTCCCTCTGCCTACTATGCTGTGTGCGGGATTGAAAATTTGAAAAATCATATTATAACTTCTAAATGTAAGTGTACTCGTATGGTAAAAAATATTAAACCATTTTACCAATTTATTATTAATTAATTTTTACCAATTTTTCCTTCAAGTTATATATGAATTTTGTAAAATTTATAATAATTATATAGCAAATAAAGTGATCAGTTATTCTAGATCTAGGCAATTGTGTATAACCGTACACAACATCAACATCAGGCTTAATACGGTCAAACACAAGTCTATTTTCATATAAAAGAGACAAAAGAATATTAAATTGTCACCATCGCGTCTGAGTGCTGACTGACTGTGTGTTTGATTTCCTCTTTTACACGGGGATTTTTTTTTCCACTTTTACACGGGGATTTTTTTTTCCACTTTTACACGGTGTAACGAGACAGTGCGCGTTGTTGAGTTCCACCACTCCCCGTGCAGTGTTTGGGAAATTTGGCGGAAAGTGAGGAGTTAAGTGTTTTAACACCACATTCTCACCGCCTATCCTTCTATATGTGGGATAAAGCATGAAGCTACTTTAGTACTTCATTTGGTACTTCAAATTGGAGATTTTTAATGAGCTTCTAAAATGGACCTACCATTTTTAGTACAAAATATTGAAGCAGTTTGAACCCACATTCATCTCTATACTAAACAACAGTCGTCTATACCTACTATTTTTATTTTACTTCACGCTTTATCCCGCATAGTAGGATAGGCAGAGGGAACTGGGAATACAGTATAAACCACTCCGTTGCCAATCCCCACTTTTTGTCGAATTCTAGAGGCATTATGTGTTGAGAGGCGGAACTCAACGGCACAGTTCACGTAGTGACGAGAGCTATATAATGAAAATATTAAATATTTCATTTCTTTCAAGTGTGAATCGAACCCACAGCCTGTCTCGTTTACAGACCCACTTTTGTGCCCCTGCCACACGACTGGCCTCTATACTACATACATCCTTCAGTTAAGTTAAGTATTAAAAAAGTGCTTTAATAGAAAGAGTGAAGTGTTATTTTGTTGACTAGACTTTACCATAATAATGTAAATTTTATGTAAAGTAGGTATATACGAGGTACATCACTATCGTTGTTGAGAGATCTTCTTTATTTTGTAACACCCTTGACGGCCAGGTGTATTATAGATTACATGTGAATACATGTAAAAAGTAAGAAAATATTTTTCGCATAGCAGGCAAAGGAAACCTAGTGTCAAGACACTCCATTTCCATACGCCCGAATGCATTGCGAGAGTGGCGGAACTCAACGCGCGACTCTTTATTTCAATGATTGAGGATTGAATCCACGGCCGTCACGTTTACATTCAAATGCTGCCACTACACCACAGCGGCCTCGGCGTTGTTATATGTATTATTTATATATATACATATATAATGGATGCTTGGAGTTTGAATTTCTAAATTAATTAAATTTTCTACGTATGACTTGATGCAAGTAATTTGTTTTTAGCCTCTAAGTGGTAAGTTTCAGACATTGTATTTAATTTTTTTATAAAACTTATCAGACTATATAAACGGAAATATATTTTAAATAACGACAAATAAGACGCAACGACGGACGCCTGTAAAAAGCATCTAAGACTTCTATTTAAAATTATCTAAAACAAAAATATATGTATATATATTTAATATTGTATTACAATAAACAATAATATGAAGCGTTTGTGGCGCAGGGGCGTGCAGTGTGCAATGCGACGGTTGTGGTTTCAATGCCTATTCAAGACACACGATGCTTCAAGAATTCGGTGGGAATGAGAACACAGCGTCTTAACACTACGCCGTCAGGTTCCCCCTGCTTACACAACCTACCTAATGAGAAAAAACATTCTTAGTAATCTAAAACGCAGTAGATAAAATAAATAATAATATCATATATAACAAACGTTGCCTTAATAACTATATGTATAGACTGAGATCCCAGGGCCTCCAGGTCTATGTTATTTTAGCTGAAATTTTGAAGATAATTGCATATAGTCTTAACTACATAACAGTCTATTATGTAGTTAATATTGTATGCGTACTTACTAATTTGAAAGTGGATCCCTTTCAAAGGTAGCGCCAAACAAGGTTAAGGTATACGCTCACCTATGGTAAGGTAAAAACTAAATTAAAAAAATAAATTAAATCAGCTTCACGCTGTATCCCGCACACAGCAGGGTAGGCAGAGGGAACCTAGTGTTAAGACACTCCGTTCCCCACATTCTGCCGAATTCTGGAGGCATTGCGTGTTGAGTGGCAGAACTCAACGCCGCGCTTAACCTCGACACCAGAGCGAAGAAATGGAAATATAAATTTAAGTAAATATTTCATCTCCTCGAGTGGGGATCGAACCCACAACCAGTCGGTTTTACAGTCACACCTCGTGCCACTGCGCCACGACTGGCCTCAACCACTTTGGCCACTGGCCAAACAAGGTTAAGGTATACGCTCATCTATGGTAAGGTAGAAACGCTTATATTAAATAACATAAAAATGTATTTCTTTTAAATACTGTAAAAAAAGTATATTTATTCTGAACAGACCCTTTACGTGGACCTTTACTCCTGTCAGATGTCCTAAAGGTTGTTTAAAATTGAGGCAAACTAAGATATACAAGTAAGCTTTAATTTTACATTTATTATTCATTAAATTTATATTTCCATTTCTTCGCTCTGGTGGCGAGGTTAAGCGCGGCGGTGAGTTCTGCCACTCAACACGCAATGCCTCCAAAATTCGGCAGAAAGTGGGGAACAGAGTGTCTTAACACTAGGTTCCCTCTGCCTGTTCTGATGTGTGCGGGATACAGCGTGAAGCTGATTGATTTATTTTATTTATTTATATATTATTCACGGGCTATTTCAAGCCTCATCATCCTCGCAGACAGAAATGTACCTTTGTTTAGTGCTACCTTTGGAAGGGCCCCACTTTCAAATTAGTGAGTACTACATATTAGACTAATAGTCCTCAAAATTTCAAATTGATGTAGGTCTGGGGACCCAGGGATCTTGGGCTACAATTTACATTAAAATAGCTAAAACCTTCCTTCCTCATACCATCATCATCATCGGTGGGTCTTTATAACCATATTTGTAAATATTTTATGAATCAAAATTCAAATCAGCTCGCCTCCATTAGTACCTACGTTAGGCAAACACAGCCAAGAGTCTTACTTTGACATTTTCTTAGAACTTACTTTGTTACAACGTTTTGAATATTCAACGGAATTTCTTATAGCTAATGTATATTTTACATTAACTCTGTCTTAGAAGCCGTCGTGGGACAACGTTTGTACGCGACGGTTATGGGTTTGATTCCCACACGGGGAAGTACATAATTAGTAACAAGACACAGCGCTGCACTGAGTTACGCCGTTCAACGTACAATGTCTCGGAAATAGGAGTGAAAAAAGATTCCCTTTGTCTATTCACTTACCATCAGGTGACCCGCACGCTCATTTGTCTTGTCCTTTTCTATACAAAAAAAAATTATAGCAGGGGAGACTTACAGTCTGAAGCAAAAAAATAAATACTTATAATGAATTAATAATGATTTATAAATTATTTTTATTTTTCTTCTCAGATAGACACGCGTGTCGGAGCCACTTAACTCACAGGAGAGTCTTGACACTATATTTTTTTTTCTGCCTACACAGCAATACGAGATAACCGAGACTCTGTATACATGCTATCGCCATATAGACCAGTTGTGATGTACTTCTAGCTATACACGATATTCTTTATAGAATTATTCATTATAGAAAAAAAGAATACAAAAAAATATATTTTAATATAAATCTTTCATTATCGATTTGCAAGAATTGATTGGGTGCTCCTATTATATATCTATTGGAAGAAGGATTCTTAATATTCATGAGAGACACTTCCGTTGTCCACTTTCCATCAATTTCTGGAAGCTTTGCGTGTTGATTGTCGGAACTCAACGCCGCGCTTTACCTCGTTATCAGAGCGAGAAAATGAAAATATTAAATATTTCATTTCCTCGAGTGAGAATCGACCTCACAAGATATCGCGTTTACCCACTACCAGCGTATAAAAACACACAAATAACAAATAGGTATATTTATTATATTATATAGCTAAATTTAAACTTTTGAAAAACATCAGGCTAGTCGTGACGCAGGGGCACAAATTGTGACTGTAAATCGACTGGTTGTGGGTTCGATCCCCACTCGAGGAGATGAAATATTTGCTTAAATTTATATTTCCATTTCTTCGCTCTGGTGTCGAGTACAAGCGCGGCGTTGAGTTCTGCCACTCAACACGCAATGCCTCCAGAATACGGCAGAAAGTGGGGAACGTAGTGTCACTACACTAACACTAGGTTCCCTCTGCCTAACCTGCTGTGTGCGGGATACAGCGTGAAGCTGATTTATTTATTTTATTTTATGAAAAACATCAAACGCCAGCTTATTTCCATCCTCAGAGCCTCAAACTTAGAGGCTGGAGGCTGGAGGTAATCCCTCAAAGTGACGTGGTGAGTGAGTGAGTCGCGCCGCAAACATTTCGATTTTAAAGATAACGACGCCTATGTAATATGCGGGCTCTACCAGATTATCCTTCCACTGTCAAAGCGTGGTTTAATATGGGGAGTGACTTTAAAATTTTCTATCTAAAGATTTTCCTTTTTTGAGTATTGAGTTGAGCTAGACGTGATTTGGAGATGTAATTTTATTTTGTTTTATTTTTATATATATACACACATATATATATATATATATATATATATATATATATATATATATATATATATATATATATATATATATATATATATATATATATATATATATGTGTGTATATATATAAAAATAAAACCACGCTTTATATATATATATATATATATATATATATATATCCAACTCTCGTGAGATCTTTGTACCGGATTAAAAATCATTTCTAATTTTCCTGATTTATTTTCTTTATACATTATCCATGTCTTGAACAATAAAGCGACTTCTATTTTGTAAATTTTTGATTATTTAATTTGATTTAATTTAATATAATTACTTAGAAGATTCGTCTGGATGAGGTACATCTTGAAACATAACATATTAAGTGATAAAATAATAATATATTAAAGTTAAATTCATAATATATTCATGTTTAATTTATTTATTTGAATTAACATTTCCGTTTCTTCGTTCTAATGTTCAGGCAAAATACGGCGCTGAGTTCCGCCATTCAACACGCAAACGAACGGAGTGTCTTTAACACTAGGTTCCTTCTATCTACCCTACTGTATGCGGAATAGAGCGTGAAGCCGATTTTGATTTTATTAACGTTTCAAGTAAAATAAAGAAATATTTAATATTTCCACGTTATTTTCTGGTAACGAGGCAAAGCGCGGCGTTCAGTTCATCCATTTAAAAGGCAATGTCTTCAGAATTCGGCGGGAAGTGGAAAACGGAATTGTCTTACTCTTAATAATAGGTTCCCTCTGTCCGGTCCGCTAAGTGCGTAATGCAGTGTTAAGCTCAAATAAATATATTAGAAGTAAAATCATCTATATATTTAAAAGGACATGTACCTGACTGACTGAGATAGACGCACGCACAGCCGTAACCGCTGTGCGTAGAAACGTGAAATTTGGACAAATGTTTATTTTCATAATCTGGACATCCACTGAGAAGGGATATTGAAAAATTTTAACTTTAAAGGGATAAAATAGGGGTTGAAAGTTTGTATGATTCTTTTTTAAACCGGCACCGATTTTGATAAATTTTGAAATTCAGACTCTTAAAACATTTCATTGAACACGTGTGTCGTAGTTTTTTAGAATTCACCCCTATTGGTGCAAATAAGCGGGCGAAGCCGCACGCGCCCACTAGTGTTATCATAAAATGTAAAACCATAGATCTAAGCTAGTACGAGCTTACCTATTACCAACGGCATAAGTATAAGTTATAACCATATTAAAACTCATACAATCACGTAAAAATATAGTTGTTTAACGTCTAAGCACCATGTAAATAAGCGGACATGATAAAACCCATTTAAGTCTCATACGAAAAATGCAAAGAGGGCCCTTCAGTTGTAAAAAGTACAAAAATATTACTTTTTCGTTTTGAAAATACATGTGATGTTGAATCTGTGACTGGCGGCGCCATCTATGAATTGAATAAAATAGTTTTAATTATATAATTCGCTTTGCAACAGCGCCATCTATTAGAATTTAGTCGAAATTCAAACATTTTCAACATTAGTTGTTTGAGCCATGCTTTACTAGATGGCGCTTATACAATGTTTTATTTTTAAGAGTTTCGTTCATAGATGGCGTTTAATTTTATTTTAAATTGTAAAGTTTGATATGTAATTTAAATATGAAATTTCACATTAAAAATATTTTTAAATGATAAATGATATTGATTATGATGACGGTATGGTATTATTATATAGAATGTCAAGCTTATTTATAAATTAAGCTAAAAATAATAGAGAAAATAAGCCTTTAAATTTAATATAGATAATTATGAAAAAAATATTAATTAATTTTCATTGACGCCATCGAGGTGCAGCGGCAAAGTCTGACTATAATTGCGACGGTTGGGGATTCGATTCCCATTCGAGGGAATAAATTATTTTCATTTCCACTGTTTTATAAAAAGCTTTGTCGAACACGCATGACGCAATGCCTCCAGAGTTCGGCGGAAAGTGAGGAACATAAGTGTCTTGATGGTAACGGAATGTCTTAACGCTAGGTTCCCAAGTTTCCTTTGCTTACTCTGCTATGAAGCCAAAAATAAATAAAATGAACAATAAAACTTTTCATGACGTCAAATCATAACCGTCAAGTTACCTACCTAAATAATTAAATATCTACAAATATTACAAATATTTTTCTTTACACACTATATTAGTTACTTTTATTATGTACATAATAATATTTTCCATTTCTGAATATCTATACTATATCTATACTTATTTAAAAATTAAAGCATAATCGCGACTGGTTGTGGTTTCAATCCCCATCGAGTAAACGACATACAATAATCAAGATATATATTTATATATTTTCTTCGCTTTGGTTCGAGGGAAAGCGCGGCGTTGAGTTCCGCCACTCAACAAGCTATGCCTCTCGAATTTGGCTGAATGAGGGGAGCGGAGTGTCATAACACTAAGTTTCCTCTGCTTACCTTGCTGTATGCAGGTGCGGGATACAGCGTAAAACTTTCAAAAAAAGTAGTGATATTAATTTATACAACTTTTAACAACTGTATAAAAAGCAAAAGGAATCCAACAAAAAAATACATGAATACAACATCTTTAATTGAAATGACATATCCCGAAGTTTACATTCAAACAGAAAAAGGGTCTTTGAAAATGAAACCAATAATAAAAAGTAAACATAAAAGGGACTAAAGGGTCCACAGGTGTCGGTACAAAGCTACCGATTACTACTGAAGCGGCATGCTTTCATATACACTTGGCTAAGTGTGAGAAACACTTATAGTAAAGTGTTCTGTACATTTAAGTATACTTTTTTGGATATAGGCCAGTCGTACACAGAGGTGCAAGTGGGTGACTGTAAACACGACAGGCTGTGGCTGTTCGATTTCCAGTGGAGAAACATGAAATATTTAAGATTTTCATTCCCTCGCTTTGGTAACGAGGCAAAGCGCGGCGTTGAGTTCTGCCACTTAATACGCAATGCTGTCAGAATTCGGCAGTAGAAAACGGAAGTGTCTTAACACTATGTTCCTTCGTAAAGAAAAAAAATATCTATGTTGTAGCGTGCGTGTAGTAAATACTATGGTGAGTTTATTTCTCAATCCGGGAAATGATTATATTTAAATTATTTTCATTTTAAGTTTCGCCACTGAACAAGTCAACAAACAATATATCAAAAAGAAAACGGCAAGTTTCTCCGTCTATCTTACTATGCTAAGAAATCTGGAAACTGAAATATAAATTTTCAATGTCCAAAACTTATTAATAGTAATCGTAAAGTGAAGCAATACTAAGAAATAACAAAATTCTAGTAATGGTATATGATATTATATTTCACCTATAACCTAAGATCCCAGGGAGGACCTACGTGATTTTAGGTAAAACCCTAAAATTTTGAGGACTATTAGTTTAATACATAGTTGAAAGTGGGGCCCTTTCAGAGTTAGTGCCAAATAAAGGTACATCTCTGTCTGGGAGAATGATTGAGCCATTGAGATCGGCTTGGTCTGTGTGCTTAAAAGAGTTCTTAAATTGTCAATGAATAATATATGTAGAATTAAAGCTTGCTAGTATAACGTTGTTTGCACCAACTTTAAACCTTAGGACATCTGGCAAGAGTAAAGGCTCATATAACGGTTTACGGGGTTTGCTAATAAATATACACTTTTTACATTATTCTTAAAAACCCTTTTAAATACGAGCGTTTTTGCTTTAATGTAGGTGAACGTGTACCTTTAGTTGGCGCTATCTCTGACAACCCACTTTCAAATTGGTCTTTCTGGTTGCATCTACATATTAGACTATTGCTCTTTAAAATTTCAGTATATATAATTTAATAAAATGACGTAGATGTGGGTGGATCTCAGTATACTATAAATTGGAGAAAGTATTTAAAAATAATTAATTAATCTTCTTCTTGGCATTAATCCCGGCATATATTGCCAGAGTCTGCCTTCCTTCTTAACCTACTTCCACTTTGCACGGTCTGTTACGCCCTCGGTGGTTAGACCATTGGCTCTCATCTCCTGCATCACCACATCCAACCAGTGCTTCCTTGGGCGTCCGGCAGGTCTCACTCCAGGGACAGACATAAAGCAAGGCACTTGCATGTGACTAGTTCTTGTTAATAATTAGTTAATATAATTTAATTAACAATAACTTTGACATAATTAATGTTAATTAATTAACTAAAATATTAACTGCTTACTTATTTTGTGTGATAGTAGCCGTTAATAGTTCTGATTTAGTTCTAAGATTGACTTTTAATTTTATTTCAAAGAGCAATATTCCTAATAAGCAAAATATGTAAGTTTACTTCATGGAGTTATCTCACTTAACACGCAATAACTCAGAGAGTAGTATGGGAAGTGAAGAATAAAGTGTTGTAACACTAAGTTCGGCCTGCCACTATATGCGGGATACAGAGTGAAAACCAAATAATTAAAAAAAAAACTATTAAATTTAGAATACTTATCTAAATTCTAAGCATTATGCTCATCATATAGTATTGTCCAGCAATGGGACAATACGTACGGGCTAGTACAATAAATTTTTAAATTTAAAAAAAAATATGATTATTATTAATCATATTTTTTTTTAATTTAAAAATGTATTGTTATTTATTCCAAAGTTTAGAAAGAAAACTACTTTTAAAAAACCACATAAATTTGAACGTAGCAGAACTAGAACCGGTCCCAAAGTTTTCAAAACACGCGAGTTCAAATCCCGCTACATTCAAATTTATATTTATTTTCTAAAAAATAATATAATTATATTTATATTTAATTGCGGAACCCCGTAACCGCGACACGTAAGCTTGTCGGATCGCATCTCCACGGTCGTCTATAAATTGAAAAGGCAACGTTAAGCCAACCATACCTAGTTTAATACTTTGTTGTGCGTAGTTCGGAAATTTCAACTGTGAAATTTAATAGATCTATGAGAAATTTAACATTTTTATGACTTCATTTCGACACTTTGCGGTTATTTGAACAAACAAGTTGATGGAAAGAAATGTTTTAATAAATTAAACTTATAAGCTTCCGTAATGGATTGTAGAAATTATTTTTGGATATTTTAAAATAAATAAATCAGCTTCATGCTTTATTCCGCACACAGCAGGGTAGACAGAGGGAACCTAGTGTTAAGACACTCCGTTCCCCACTTTCTGCCGAACTTTGTAGGCATTGCGTGTTGAGTAGCAGAACTCAACGTCGCGCTTTGTCTCGACACCAAAGCGGAGAAATGCAAATATAAAGTTAAATACATATTTCATCTCCTTGAGTGGGGATCGAACCCACAACCAGTCAGTTTTACAGTCACACTTTGTGCCCTTTTGTATTGGATATTTTATATTTTGTTTTTCAGCTTCACACTGCATAGGGGCCGTTCAAGTATTACGTAAGCACTGTAGAGGGTCGGGGGGGTCTTGGGTTCGCTTATTTTTGACGTTTTCAATGAAATATTTGTAAGAGGATTGCTTATTTTTGATGACATAGGTAGGTAGGACATAGTAATACTTGAACGGCCCCATATGAATATACCATATGCATATAGCAGGGCAGGCAGAGAAAACCTAATGTTAAGACACTCCTTTCCACACTTTCCACCGATTTTTAAGGCACTGCCTGTTAAATATCGGAACTCAACGCTACGCTACGCCTCCACACCACAAAATATAAATTTAAATAAATATTTCCTCGAGTGGAGATCGAACCCACAACTAGTCGCGTTTGCAGTCACGACTGGCCTCTTAATATCTTGCTTTTCATAATAATAACTTTGTAATCTTAATGTATTAATCTCTTTTTAAGAAACAAGTTTTATTTATAGTTTATATTATAAGCTTAATATAGCCATTAACTTAACTTTTATAGATAAAGTCTCAATTCAAAGCATCGTAACTTGTTTAACGAAATCAGACATCTGGAGGCTTTTCTGAACTTTCCTTTCAAAACAAAACCCCTTTAAGCTTGTACAATGTATCTCTTAAATTTTGACACTCTCTCTTTTTCTATTTCTTTTTTCGCTCCAAGTCTAAAAGTACATCTCGAATTTTGCGATCACATGAAATGTTATATTCATATTGTCACCTGATGGTATGGACTTATTTTCAAAAATATCTTTCAATGAAACAAAAATATCGATTACATTTTTATAATAATTACACTTGCAGCTGTACCAGAAGAACCTTTCAACGCAATTTACAAAAATATTTTTTTTATTAATTTAAATTAATTTTCTTCAATATAACTACTGTAAACGCAATAGGTTGTGAGTTCTATCCTCACTCGAGGATATGAAATATTTATTTAAATTTATATTTTTATTTCTCAAAACGTAATGCCTTCGGAGTTCGGAGAAAAGTAAGCATCCTAATATTACGGTCCCAAGTTCCCTCTGCCTACTCTGCTATGCACGGGATATGGCGTGAGTTAAAAAAAAACGCTTTCCTTTCTCAGTTTAAGTAATTAAACGTTATGTATATATTTTTTTTAAATAATTCATATTAGTACTAATAATTAATTAATAAAAGCTTTTATATTTTAATCTTCAATGTAGCGGTAATAACCTTGAAAATTAATACATTTCATGATAAGGAACATAGAATTTAAAAACTATTATTGTAAAATTTATGTAATTACCACTGGTGAATCTGAATAAATAAATAAATAAAAATAAAGACATTTTATGATTCTAATATAGGGCGAAAAGTAAAATATCAATTATGAGTTTATGTAAAGAACTTTTTAGAGTTCAAATGACTAGAAAAGTACAGAATCTGAAAATTTACTTAATACGTACGTAATGTGAACATTTATAATTAAATAAATTATACTACGCTGCTTTATATGCTTTTATTTTTTAACGCAATTAAAACAATAATATTGTTATATCATTATTATTATCTTTATTACAAACAAACTCATGCAACGTGAAAAAGTAATTAATATTATATTTATTATTAAAAAAAATATGTATTAACTGTACATTTCTAATTGACTGGAAATATTAAAATTAATAACAATTACAGCTAAACTATTAAATACATTGTTTAGTAGCGATTAATTAATGTTATAATGTTAATTGTGTTTTTTTTTATTATCTTTCCGAACGCACCGGCAGTTCGTATCGTGGTTGTAGCCGCAGTCGGCGCGCGCATGCGCTGTGTGTTGACGTGTGTTATTGACAGCTCGCGTTCAGTCCGCTTTGACGTTTCGTAACGTTTCCATACATCGTTTAACACCAAAATAATATTATTTAAAATTATAAATAAATAATTATTGGTAAAAATGGAGCGAAACGACCGCAAACCGAACGCTCGTACACATTCGATTTCGATAGATCGTGATTCCAAATTTTTATTGCGAAAAGTGTTACTGGATTTTATGATACTATTTATTGGTAAGTTCTTTTTTATGTATTTTGTAATATATTACGATTTGTTTGTCGTTTATCTAATTGATCTATGATCTTGTATTTTATATGAAGCAATTTCCTCTTTACATTGATCATTGACATTGAAAACATTTCAAGGCCAATCGGAATCAAAATATGAAGGTAAAAGTGGATTATTTAAGTACATATATTGACGTCAAAGTAAAAAAAAATGTTTGTAGCAACGACAGTATTAATTTTTATCATCGTTGACAAAATATATTTCGCACAATAAACGATAACGTTAGTAGAAAATTATTTCGCTGTATTTATCATATATCAGCATTGAAGATACCTAGACAATGAGACATATGTTTTGTTATTGAAATATATCTACAGTGTATTATTTATTGCCGTGTTACTAAGATTATTTTATGAATGAATTACAATTTAATATATAAAATCATCATTATTTGCCTAATTAAGATATTTTTAGATTCTGTTTATCCAGAATAAATAAATGAAATGCAATTCCACTCTAAGTATGTAACAAAAGTATATTAACAAAGTTTACTCATATAAGTGCGAATGTTCCCACTATGTGCATACAGTGAGTGCATTCATATTCAAGTGCGTCCATTCATCATTGGCCTTCTCTTGTTGGGTACTCAGAAACGCAACAAAATTAATTTGATTATCAAATGATATGTGTCAAATTATTATTTTATTATGAGACATTTTTTTTTTAATAAACATATTGTTTTATTTATTTTTTATATGTATAGTATCTATTTTTAAAGATCTAGTAAAGTACTATATGGTTTTAATTTTTTTGTGTATTAATTGTGAATAGTAAAAACCACATTAAATGCACTACAGTACAATTTCCACTATGATATAGTTACAGCTTCATGATTTTTCCCACGTAGCACAGTACACAATAGGATTCTATTGTTATGACACTTGTTTCTCCAATTTTTACATAATTTTTGAGACATTACATATTGATTGAGGAATCTGAACACATTGTCTTCTAAATAATTATCATTTCCAAAAATGGTTATTGAATAGTAAATTAAATGGTAATCAAACACACAATCAAACTATTGTGTTATTAACATTGGGACACTATCCCATTGTGCCCCAATATCCTCTATAATATAATTGCTTCTTATATTTTTATGAATTTATTGTAAATTTAAAAGTATAATAATAAAAATTAAAGTTTTACCACACAACCATAATATTAAAGTATAAAAATTGAACCTTTTACCTTTCTTATAAATTGCCTGCTTGAAAATTTTGCTAGAAGATAGAGAATTTTAAGAAGTACCACACACTCTTTTGATAGATGAGACAGCTCCAAATTCAAAGAAATATATTTTTAATATATTATAACTAGATATTACTTATGAAATATTCTTTATTTCAAGTTTCATACAATGTATGTTATGATGCAACTAATGCAATGAAAGTGCTTGTAATAAAATGAAACCTTGTAAATAGAATGCCTGCACATTCTTCATTTGATATTTATTGATTTTTAAAACATGATCTACAATATCGACAGATAACGAATAGTGGAACTATTTTTATTATGTCAAATTCTACTTAATATAATATCTATTGAAATTAAATGCACCTATTTTCCCATATCGCTAACAAGTTTCGTTAAATATGTAAATTTTGGGCTAAATAATTTAGGTTCATACATTATTTACGGTTTTAAAAAGTACATTAAATAACTTCTAAAGATAAAAAAAATAATTAAAATTCCTTTTTCGCATTCACAACATATTATCTCGTCAATTTAAGCCCCAGATCAGAGCAACGAACGGATGTGAACGGTTGGTACAGTGAGCCAAACAAAGTGGCAGGTAATTGCGCTGCTGTCAAAACATCCGACCTGTCAGATTAACAGTATCCGTTAAGGAGGCCTTATACCGTGTTGGCGTGATGGCGTGATACAGTACGGTCGACGAGTCGTGGCCGCCCCGAAAGTTAGCTGTAGATGCGGCGGCTGCGCAGCTTTGATTTGAGGAGTTGTCATACTTTTGGATTATTTTCTTCCCTTCTTTTTCTTGTACACGATGCGCAAAAGTTTAAATCGCTTAACTTCAAGGCGATCACGAGTCACGACACTTCGATCGTAGTGTACCATGTTGGCACGATAGCGTGATACGTTGGTCTGAAAATTAAAAAGTAAAATGACAGCTCGTTTACCGCCAATTTCTCGTTATGTCAATTTTTTTAGTGGAGCGAAATTATAGCTGTCATATTTTTTTTTTTGCTGGTTTTGTATTTTAATGATGGGGTTGCTATTAAATGCATTTCGAGCTTGATCTGAAAGACGTCGCACGATGTTTTTCAAGAAAAAAAATAGTTATTTCTAATATTTTTGTGTAACTATGGTAATTAAATAAAACTTCAATTGGCTATTATATTAATAAATATGGCTAGGGCTCGTAGGCAGAGAAATAGTACATTATGCCGTTCTCCACTTTCTTTACATTATTGGAACAATGCATGTCGGTAGTCGAACACTGCGATTTAAAAATAACCGGAGATTTTTTTTTTATAATTAAGCATTCTTCTATTAGAACAAGAAGTACATTTAAAAAAAAAACGTATAAAAAAATGAACGTAGCAGAATTCGAACTCGCACCACATACAAAGCATCCACGAAATAATGTGGAAAATTTCAAAATTTCAAATTAAATTGTAATATTTGTTTCCACTTGTACTTACTTAACACTTAAATGCTGAACTCAGTTCTAAGTGGTTAAGATATTGAGACTAATGTATGTGATCCTTAAGCCCCAACACGCCAAGAACAATTAGCGGTACTATCAATGGCTCCACGTGATGCTTTTTTTTTAGTTCATAAAAAAATGTGGGTAGATTGTTTTTTTTTTAAACTTTTGCTATGTTTTTTCTTTTATGATATCGATTTTTTTAAATGTAAATGTTTATCTAATAGCACTTAGTATATAAAAAATTATGAAAATTTATGTTTTATTAACTTTATGTAGGTACCAATTATAATATATGCTTATATAATTCGTTTGTTTATGTGTGTGTCATATAAAAAAAATATTTCAATATTTTTCTTTTAGTTGACGATAAAATTCTAATCTAAATATATTTATTTCATTCAATGTATCTATCGAGATATTGATTAACCACCCTTAAAAAACTATATACATAAGAAAAACAATTGATGAGTCCAACTCGACGAAATGAAATATTTAATATTTTCATTTACTCCAGTTGAGGCCAGTCGTAGCGCAGCGGCACGAAGTGTGACTGTAAAACCGTTTGGTTGTGGGTTCGATCCCCACTCGAGGAGATGAAATATTTACTTAAATTTATATTTCCATTTCTTCGCTCTGGTGTCGAAGTTAAGCGCGGCGTTGAGTTCCGCCACTCAACACGCAATGCCTCCAGAATTCGGCAGAAAATGGGGAATGGAGTGTCTTAACACTAGGTTCCCCCTGCCTACCCTGTTGTGTGCGGGATACTGCGTGAAGCTTTATTTACTCTTGTTGGTAACCAGGCAAAGCGCGGCGTTGAGTTCTGCCACCCAACACGTCTCTATAATTTTGGCGAAAGGTGGGAGTATCTTCATGGGAACGAAATGTCTTAGCACTAGAATCCTAGGTTCCCTCTGCTATTTGCGGGATACAGCGTGAAGCTAAAAAAAGTCAATTGATACACTATAAACTCTATAAAATGATTTTATTACTCCTAAAACTTAGTTATGCCTATTAACATTATTAACATTTTACACTCGTAACTCGGCAAATTGCTCGATTATTCTAATCAATTTATAATTTATTAAGCTTAAGCAAAAGTGATAAATTATATTTATTAGGCAAAGAACTTACACTCCGTCCTCACTTTTATGTTCAATTTTCGAGACACTGTAAAGTGTCGTAGCTCAACGCCGCGTCTTCGTCCACTAGAGCGAGGAGAATTGAAACCATTAAAAATATTAAAGAAAATAACATAGGTGAAAATAACTACAATCATATCTCGATTGAGGATCGAACCTACAACCATCACGCTTACCAGTCAACCCTCATCCCACTGCGTCATGGCTACCAACATATTCATATTTTTTTTAATTATTTCATACGACGTTTAACTTTATCAATAGGTACTAAGGTAAAAAGTGAAACATGGCGTACCTACTTTTCGTTAGTTCCCAAGGAATGAGAATTTCAATAAGGGTATTATTTCCATACGAAATCGAATCGTGAACCCTATTAAACAAGGCTATTGTTTATCTGGAACCTTGTTTTACTAGTTTGATTGAGTTTATAATCTAATTTTCTTTTCCTTTTACTTTTCACTGGGAACTTAATTTTAAGACGCTTCGTTGCGGGACTCAACGCTGCGTCTTAACTCGTCAGTTCAACTAAAATTAAATATTTCATTCTTTGAACGGAAATCGAACCTACAATCGACGCGTTAAAGCTTGTGCCCGTGCACAACAACGGCCTCATCTTAAAATAGAGTTTAACAGTGAAAACTGTCGAAGAGAGATTTGACACTACATTAAATTGTTCTATTTGTTATGGAATATTTTTCGTAAAAAGGAAATCAATGGGTTAACATTTTTTCGTAAATTTAAATATTAGTGTTACCTAGATAAAAATTGATTTTAATATAAAATATATAATATTATGTTAACAAATATACTACTAATTTCTATATATTATTATGTATATATGTAATTAAGCATGGAAATACTTGAGTTCTCTTTGAAAAATGTGAATAAATAAATTCGAAATTCGTGTCTATAAGTCGTCGTAGTCAATATTTGAACCCGCTATCAGTTGTTATATCCGTGTTACTTGATGCAATCTACATCTTATTAGCACTTCTAAACCGAACAGAGCACCCATTGTCGAAATTTCAACGTAATTCTAAAAATTTTATTCAATGTGACCGTTTTAGGTGATAATTTTTTACTCTTAATAAATAGCGGAGTGGAGAGGTAGAACAGATTATAGCCTTTTTAGATAAAAACAAATCAAATCAAATCAGCTTCACGCTGTAACCCGCACACAGCAGGGTAGGCAGAGGGAACCTAGTGTTAAGACACTCCGTTCCTCACTTTCCGCCGAGTTCTGGAGACATTGCGTGTTGAGTGGCGGATCTCAACGCCGTCGTTTGCCACGACACCAGAGCGTAGAAATGAAAATATAAATGTAAATAAATATTTCATTTCCTCGAGTGGGGATCGAACCCACAACCGGTCGATTTTACAATCACAATTTGTGACCCTGCGCCACAACTGGCCTCGAATAAAAACATATAATACTATCTATAAGTGTGAAAAATAATGTAATGTATATAAATGGTTATGTTTAAATCCGTAATATGGATAGCTCAGATTGACCTGATGTTAATTGAATTTCCGCAAGGATTTTTCTTATTACATTTATACCCGGTTATCACTACAGTGATATCGTTATAATTTATGGTCTGATAGAAAATTTGGCGGAACCTAGTGTTAAGACACTCCGCTCCCATTAAGACACTTCCGTTCATCAGTTTCCGCCGGATTCTGCAGGTATTGTTTGTTGAGTGGCGGAACTATACTTTAACTACTTTACCTTAAAATATTTCATTTCCTGGAGTGGCAATCGAACCTACAACCTCTCTTTGGTCAGTCTGGTCTTATTATCGATCAAACGTATAAAAATATTTGAAAAATAAAAAATAATAATTATACTTTACCATCAAACCGACAGTCGCAAGTGCATTTCGTATTCTTAAGGCCAGGGTCACGCCCATAATGAGCCAAGGGACGACCAACACGAGGCTATCATTTATTCAATGTTGCTGCTATGTGAATAAATTATGAACATAACTGATATTTGAGACGGTTGCGTAGTAGGTTTTTGTTATTTCTGTGAATTATTTGTTTTTTTATTAAAATTGTCTGTATCAGGATTGGAGTTTTGACGTAGTTTGATAAGAACGTATAGTTTAATAGTCAGAAAGCTTGTCTGGTTGCCAAAAGGCGCGGGTTCAAAACCTGCTATATTTATATAGCTGTTTTTGAATATATATATTTTTTGCTTTCTTAGGTGTGGTTTCATTTCAAAAATTTTACAAATTCAAATTAAAAATATTCTTTATTGAAATAATTTTTTTTAAGCTTTTGAATCATCGACAGGTTAAAGAACCCACGATGTATCACGATGGTTGTGGGTTCGTTCCCACGCAAAAATTCATAGTTAAATTACATATAATTCCTCAGTCTAATTAGAGAAAATATGATATTGTATCCGACCCACTAGATATCTCATGTCGTTTTATGAAAGCTTCCTTTATACATGATGCTACTAATATTATAAAAAGATTATTTCATATATTATCTTCAATTGGATACCACCGGAGATATAAACGATGTCATCCTGTATGTGGGCTTTGTGCCCTATCTAGACCGATGACCAATTAAGTAAGGTGGTGACGGGTACATATCCTAGAATAGAATGTTCTATTCTGGTTGTTGCTATTTTTATCTGGTTAGTTGTTTATTAAAATTAAATTAAATCAGCTTTACGCTGTATCCCGCTCACAGCACCCTGCTGTGAGCGGGATACAGCGTAGTAGGCAGAGGGAACCTAGTTTTAAGACACTCCGTTCCCCACTTTCTGCCGAATTCTGGAGGCATTGCGTGTTGAGTGCGAGAACTCAACGCCGCACTTAACCTCGACACCAGAGCGAAGAAGTGGAAATATAAATTTAAGTAAATATTTTAAATTTTCAATAGTTGTTTATTACTTACTTTTAATTGATATTTTTTCCTCTATCTATATCTATATTAGCTTCACGTTTTATCCCGCATATAGCAGGGTAAGCGGAGGGACGTTAATGTTAACAAAACACCGTTCTCCACTTTACGTCCAATTTTCAATTCATTTCGCCGGATGGTAATCAAATCCACAACTGTCGCTTTCACAGATAGACCCTGTACCGCTGGGCCATGACGGCTTCAATATATTATAGATAACTTTACCTTACTTAAAATACTTCGCTTTTACTTCCAATTTATAAATATATCTTTGAACCGTTGGATAGCTGCAGTGATTATAAATTATCGTCAATTAGTTACAACATAGCATATTAAAGTTTAGTTTAGTTTAGTATTTTAGTTTTAGTTTAGTTTTATTAGAATTTTATTTGTTTTTATCCAATTATTTGAACACCCGACCATCACCAATTTTAATTGAACTGCTTATTTTAGACAACATTAAAAATTAAACGTAGTATAACGGGATTTGAACTTGCGCCTCTTGGAGACCATCCAAGCGCCCAGAATCCCCAGAATCCCAGAATTCGGCAGAAAGTAGGGGAAAAGAAGTGTCTTAATGGAAACAGTGTCTTAGCGCCTCCTATGTGCGGGATACAGCGTGAAGCTAAAAAATGTTGCGTTATAGAATCTATATCTACATCTAAAACTATTATCATCTTCGGACAGTATCACTTTTCGGTTTCGTAATTCGAATCACAAATGCATTCTCGAAAGTCTCATCAGAAAGTCAGAATTGATTAAATCCAACTAGGTACAAATGGACCACCCACTGTTATCAATCTATATGTTGATTGTTGATGTCTCGATTATCAGTGATGGTTGATGACCATCCAAATGAAATGTATGGTCAAATCATGGTTGTGTAATGGTCATACAAATTGTATTGCTAACAAGATAAACTACGGGTTATGGATGAGCCGTGGTCGGCAGTTTAAGTAGTGAAGTGAAATTGTTGACTGAATTGAGATTTAAGTATTCAATTATTTTTTGATTTGTTATTTATTGTTATCGCGGCGTTGAGTTCTGTCACTCAACACGCAATGCCTCCAGAAATCGGCAGAAAGTGGAGAACGGAGTGTCTTAACACTAGGTTCCCTCTGCCTACCCTGCTGTGTGCGGGATACAGCGTGAAGCTGATTTTTTTATTTTTTATTTATTGTTAATAGTGATTGAAAAATAAAGAAATTTTGTAACATTTGTTGTTTTTTTTTGGGTTTCTCAGGTTACATCTGACAAAAAATATGTGTAAAATATATTCTTTTTTGACCGACTTCTGTAAGTAAAGGAGGTTACCAATTCGATTTATTTTACTTAAAACAAACCATAACCAAATTCTAAATTCACATATTTAAACAATTGAAAATGCCTTTACATTTTTTCTCTTAAACAAAAACCGCATATTTCACAAGAAAAATGGAGTATTCTAACAATACTAGACCCTATGATAATTTCCAGCACAATCTCCACTTAAGCTCCTAATAATAGAACCCAGGGTAATCTCAAGGCATACCAAACTACTGGTTGCTATCAAACGAGCTTTACGCCACATTACGGTAACTATACTTACTCGCGTTAACTATAGATGGCAACGAAAAGAGCATTGTTACTATACCTTGTACAGTATTTTTCACTGCAGTGACTGTACTGCACTGCACTGCAATTCAGTGATTGGCCCTAATAATGCTGGAGTGTAGAGGAAGCGTCGAAATTACGACGTCCGCAATGGTATAATTGTGTATAACTACTTGAAAATTGATCGTAACACTCGGTTATTGTTTTGTGTGAAGGAGCTTTAAAATTTCACGGAAGTGTCTTAATGGGAACGGTGTGAGAGAGTTAACATTAGATTCCCAGGTTCCCTCTGCGTACCCTGCTATGTGCGGGATACAGCGTGAAGCTGAGAGAGCTATAACTTATTGATTTGATGTCGAATTCTGGCTTTATTTGCTGCTTTTTGTAACAAAATTTATATATTTTAAACATAAATAAGAACTGCAACTAAGCAAGTAATACAGTTTGGTCGTAAAAAGTGCCTTATAAAATAAATAAAATATAATATTTGAGAACGTGATTTAAAAAGTTTTCGATCTTAATCTTAAAAAGCAAATTTATAATATTATTATTAAATTACATTTTTCTAAATATTAGTTATAACCTTTTTATACAAGAAAAGCCGACGCAAGCGAATAGTTAAGAAAAAAAACCTATCACACTCTCATATTTACATTCTACAAACAAAATTGACACGATAAAATGATTGAACATTCCCCTCACTAATTACTCAGCTGTAATCACGATTAATAAATCAACTTCAATGTTTTATCTCCAACTAATTAAATAAAAAACAAGCGCAAGCTGGGCTTGCCCATGGAGGGTTCCGTACAGATATTGAAGGTCTCGAGTTTTTTCTGAAATCCAATCTTAGCTTAGCTTTTTCATCTGATACTTTACTTTTACCTTTTAAGGCTATTCGTTTTTTTTATAATTTAGCCACAAATGTATAGTTTTCAGATTTTTTCCTGTACTAGTACCTACTACCTGTAGCTGCTAGCTGCCAAATTTCATAGTTCTAGGTGACCTAGAACTATTCTTCTATTTATTTATTTCTCCTTTATTTCATTTATTTTCCCTTTCAATTCTGATTCCCTTTCTATAAAAAGCTATTACGACACTATACTGAAATACGCGTTTTTCACAATATAAACGACCGTATCTTTTTTTAAGTAAATGTAGAAATACGATTTTTCGTAGATCTAAATGTATGGTTAGAATTTTAACTCAATATTTCCAAGCGTTCCTGAGATAAAAGCTCTTGACAGACAGACATGGACAATAAAGTAATTTTATAAAGGTTCCTTTTTTCCTTAAAAGGTACGGAACCCTAATAACCAACCGCCATGTTCCATTCTAAGATGAAAATGATGGCTACAATAGATTTATTACTTCTTAATACCCCACGCCTACATTTTGAATTTATCTTTGGTTTATCTTTTAATGATTTTAAGCCTTAAGACAATGATATAGAGATGGGCCTTAATTACAGCATTGCTGATAGTGAAGTAATGGCTGTAATTGCAAATAGTTCTGACATAAATATTATTGGCCGGCTATAAAATTTCAACGCTAATACTTGGGGATTGTTTTGTTATTGATGTTGTTTTCGATCTTTAATGTTATTTTTTTAGCTTATCTTCGCTTTTTTATTTTTTTCACGCATATGTTGGTGTAGGCAGAGGAAACCTGGTGTTATGGCATTCCGTTCTCCAATTTCCGTCGTGCGTAGCGGCACAGCGTCTCTCTTGTACACGCGACGCTTATCACATGAATTTTATAATATTACTTATTTATCAGCTTCCCGCTGTATCCCGCACACAGCAGGGTAGGCAGGGGGAACCTAGTGTTAAGACACTCCGTTCCCCACTTTCTGCCGAATTCTGGAGGCATTGCGTGTTGAGTGGCAGAACTCAACGCCGCGCTTTGCCTCGACACTATAGCGAAGAAATGGAAATATAAATTTAAGTAAATATTTAATCTCCTCGTGTGAGGATCGAACCCACAACCAGTAGGTAGTCACACTCTGCTCTCCGCCACGACTGGCCTCAGAAAATATATACATTTTATAAAACACGTCTCACTACACAATAAAGATGCATTGAAGAAGAGAAAGCAATTTATTTTATTGCTTTCAAATGTCTACAGACAATTATATCAAAATCCCATAAATCTCTCTATCATACAAGCCCATTGTTTTAATAAGGACTAAGAACAATACCATATATACCTACAACGGCGATTGTGAACTTTACTATAGTAATTAATTACAAACGATGCTGTGTAGACTTGTACGCCTCCGCAGATGTGGGGTTAAGTTACGTACACAGTGACAAATAGTACCTAATTTATGTATTTTGTTTATTTGGGGCTAGTCGTGGCTTAGCGGCACAAAGTGTGACTGTAAAACCGACTGGTTGTGGGTTCGATCTCCACTCTTGGAGATAAAATATTTACTTAAATTTATATTTCCATTTCTTCGCTCTGATGTCAAGGCTAAGCGCGACGTTGAGTTCTGCCACTCAACACGCAATGCCTCCAGAATTCGTCAGAAAGTGGGAGACGGACTGTCTTAACACTAGGTTCCCTCTGTCTACCCTGCTGTGTGCGGGATACGGCGTGAAGCTGGTTTTTTATTTTGATCGTTTTTTATACAAGATTTTAGTAGGTAGACTGTAAAGTTGGCAACGGAAGTGTTTTAACACTAGTAGCCCTATGCCTACTCTGCTATGTGCGGAATATACTGTGAAGCTAAACAAAGTTTTTACTTTGCCCACATTTTTAGTGTGTTATTCCAAACTTTTGAAAAAGCTTTTTTTTAAACATAAAAATATATCTTATTGTTTTATAGTACCTACTAATTGGATAATACTTACACTGTTAACCAGTGACTCCTTATTTAGGTTAGCCATGTTAAATAATCATTTTAATTTAGATTACCATAACTGCCTCGTGCGTGACTTATATTCGTGACTTACTTTGTATGGGACACGTCGAGGATAATCTAATTTGTAATTTCTATTCCTTCTAGACTTTGTTACAAAGTTTTCGGTTTGTATATGTTTTGCTTCACACTGTATCCCAAACATAGCAGGGTAGGCAGAGGGTTCCTGTCCCGTAGTGTTAAGGCACTCCGTTCCCTTTAAGACAGTTCCGTTTTCCACTTACTTTATTACGTTTATATAATTAATTAGCATTCATACTATATGACTATATGTACTTACATATAAAATATCTCTAAAATATTAGATATCCTTATTTTGACTTATATTATATACTTAACTTTACCTAGTGTTGAGACATTCCGTTTTCTATTTTGCCAATTTTTTACAAAAAATATCGATTTTATATGTGTGGATTTTATGAAAAATAATATGTTTATATACCTACATGGGCTGAAAAATCCGCCACATTTAGCATGTTGTACCTAGTGTTCTATAATAAGTCCTGCGCCCTCTGAATCAAGCGGACTCCCGCTGTCTTCCTTAGATCTTGGGTCCACCTGGTTGGCCTGTACTCTTTTGCCATTTTACATACTGCTATCTACTATTATCGTAAAATTATTCTCGAAAATATAAGAAACAGTTATTTTGTATTTTCATCCTCTGTCTGTGATATAGCATTAACTATTAGATAAATATCTAAAACTTCATTCGTAACCGGTGAATCCGGCCCTAAGGACTTTACAATAACTAATATATAACGTTTTAACTGCCTGCATATGTAATAAGTCATAATAAAATAAATTCGAATATACAATTTTGATTTTTATTAGGAAAACATACAATGTCTTATATCCACATAAGATTTCTTTTCTAATCTCAAAACATAAATTCTACCATATTCTTATATATTTTTGTATTTTCCTTCTACATACAAATGCCTGTACCACAGCCAGTAGGCAGTGTGAATGCCCTAGTAACACTCTAGTTTTAATGATCCTTTCTAACAACCACTAGGGCCAAGTCGGATGATTTACGACGCTTTTACAGTGGCGTGAATGGAGATGTTGAATTAGACAGATATTCTTTTGTATAGGAAAGAGATAAAAAGGAGAGAAAGGAAGTCACTTTTGTCAATTGTTATAGTAGCTATACGTATGAGGATGTAATTATTAGCTTTGTTTTGTACATAAATTAATCTGTAAAACAATATATGTATTGCTATTCGGGACGTGGGACACGTTCTTGGATGTTATTTTATTTTAATAGTTTTAAATAAAGGCATAAAGTGTGCCTGGAAACGCGACTGGTTGTGGATTCGATCCCCACTCGAGGAAATGAAATATTTATTTAAATTTATATTTTCATTTCTTCGCTCTGGTATCGAGCTAAACTTTCAGAATTCGGCTGAAAGTGATTGACGGAGTGTCTTAATACTAGCTTCCCTCTGCCTACCCTGCTGTGTGCGGGATACAGCGTCAAGCTGATTTTTAATAATAATAAAATCTCTCATACCTATATGAGGGATTTTAAAAAACATACTTAATGCGACATCATGCTTTACAATGACATTGATGAAAATTACAGAAATATATTATGATCGGCACGCAAGGTGCATTTATTCCATATGTTGTCTTAATTATAAGAAGCGTATCCAATTTAAGGTACAAGACAAGATGTAATAAGAGAGGCAGATAAGTTAATACCAGAACTGATAATATGTAAAAACTCGCAGTATTGATATGATTATATGATTAATTTTCTATCATTTAAGAAGCTTTTAAATATGTCGTGTTGTTAAAATTTAGATAACGACAAAAATTTTGATGACAATGAAATACCATATAATTAATATTGTTGTTAACACAAAATGGCCGCCACAACAAAATGGCGGATTACAATTTTTTGCACAAACCACCTAACGTAGTTATCAGATGAAAGGACTCGATTTCTAAAATGAATAAAAACTTATTTTTACTTATCGTACGCACTAGGTTCCCTCTGTTTACTCTCACTATGTGGGAAAAAGTTTCAAGCTGAATATCCCAATGACGCCACTATACTTACGGGAGCTTGTAAGTCGGCGGGTTCAAAAGTTTGATTAATTGACTTTTTTAATAGAGTGATTACGTTCTGTTACATCCCTCTTTTTATAAAGGCGCCAGTGTAATAAATAAGTCTGCGATGACTTCGCACTGATCGACCTCGTTTTTTGTATTATATATCAAATAAATATTTAGATTTTTCAAAATATATTATTGGAAGTATATGAAAAAAAATCAGCTTCACGCTGTATCCCGCACACAGCTGGCTAGGCAAAGGGAACCTAGTGTTAAAACACTCCGTTCCTAACTTACTGCCGAATTCTGGAGGCATTATATATATCATGAACATCAATTCATTAAAAATATTTTTATAGCTTCACGATGTACCAAATAACAGAGGGACAAGGTTCCCTTCGAGACACTGTAAAAGTCACTCCGTTTCGTATCTTTCACCGAATTCTGAGGGCATTGCGTGTTGCGGCGCAACTCAACGCCACCCATATACGTAACACATAAAACTTTTGAGAACTTTATTTGTTAAATTGGCTCAGTATATATAGTAACTTAACTTAACTTAACTTAGCTTCACGCTTTATCCCTTGCGGGGTAGTCAGAGAGAACGGAGCGCCAAACGCTACGGTCTCTACATACCTCTTTCGCCTCGTCCACTGTCATCAACCTCTTCATACATGCCCTTCGGGGGGTCCTCATGCTTTTTACGTGACCTTCCTCCAGTATCTTTGATACTGTGTTTTCGAAGGTCAACCGAGGTCTCCCCCTACCTCTCTTACCGCT
>JAATLQ010036263.1:8714-36651 GCA_013421005.1 Heliconius erato x Heliconius himera | reverse complement strand
TAACACTATTGGCAAAGGGATACCAGACTTTAATTTTTTGTACCTCAAAACAGATTTTTATAATTTACCCAATATTTTTTTAATATAACCTTTAACTAATTTAAATATTGCCAAATAATTCTTTATCCATATTGTATAGTACTGTGTATTACGCATACTTAATATTTATGTTGTACATAGGTGTATATAGTATATACATAAATATCATGTTTTATTAGTTATATAAGCAGAAGTTTAGTCTGAAATGACTCCTGTTCATTACTTAAAAAAAAATACTTTTCGGGCTAGTCTAGTAATATTTAGATATCCTCATAAAATTTTTGCAACAATTATTACATTAGAATATATTAATATAAAAAAAAAATTAAAAAATTAAATTAAATTTTTAAAATTTTCGTTTTGTATACTACAACATAAAGATGATCAGATATTTTAATTATGATTTGTCAAGCGTGGGGTAAAACAACATAACAGGGTAACACTGATCGAACGTTTTCCGCGCATAGGTATTCTGCGCAATTTTACGCGAGTACCTCCGATTATCAATAAGAGTTTAGACGGACTATACAGACAAACATTCATATTTACATATATAGATATAGTAATCTATCATATATTATATCATAATCTCTACTATCAGGCGTCGGGTCACGTACGTTAATATCGCATTAACCACAATAAGGTTGCAATATCCCTTAGGAATTTTATTGAGGTTGAACTATTTAGCATTCTTCACTGGTAATATTTCGTTTTCATATAATGCAAATTACTTAAAACATGTAGTAGGTAAGTGTACAAATCAAAACGTATCATAAATTATCTAAAACGTTTTATTATAATTATAAACGACCTGCTCGCGTCAGCAGAGTGAGCAGAGGGAACCTAGTGTCTTAACACTAGGTTCCCTCTGCTTAATCTGCTGACTGCGGGATACAAAGCCGCGAGGCAAAGGCCGGCTTGTTAGCGTCTTAACACTCCGTTCACTTTCCGCCGAATTCTGGAGGCATTGCGTGTTGAGTGGCGGAACTGAACGCCAGCCTTTGCCTCGACACCAGAGCGAAGAAATGGAAATATAAATTTTAATTAAATATTTCATTTCCTCGAGTGGGGATCGAACCCAGAACCAGTCGATATACATTGTAATTTGACTGTGTCAGATTTTTTTTCCTATTAAAATTGCTTTATACTCCATAGTGAAAACTATCCTATAAGTTGCTCTAGGCTTTGAACTATTACCATGCCAAAATCTCATTCATTTCCTTCCAGTAGCATTTTGGTATTTTAAGTGAGTTGTTATTTTCAATTCGATCGAAAAAAAGATGTACTTTCAGGCCCAAGGCTGTCACCATACACAAATACATCAATTTCTGTCCGATAGACAAGAATTCTACTAAATAGTTTTTTAGCTTCTATAATCGGTATGTTAACCGACCTAATTTTTTTTTTATACCTTTCATGTTGACATTGACTTTTCTTTCTTTTATTATATACAAAGATAAACTAAGCGTAATATATTCTAAGCATGTGTATAAAAGATAATTTAGACTCCATTTGACACAAAAAAAGTAGTGGCTCAATGTCAATAGCAGCTGTTGAATATTTATTTATATGGTAATACTATAATTATTTTATTGCTTACAATGTGCAATGATATGTAGCTATTTTTCTATAATAGATATATAATTATACGTTAAATGTCTTTTTACTTATTAACAAATATAAAAATCTGAAGTTTACTCGCTCAGCTCGACTCCCCGTGCTTTGCCTTGTTCGCTCCAGTAACTCGCAAAGCAAGGCGTTGAGTTGCGCCACTCTACGCGCAATGTCTCCAGAATTAGACAAAAAGTGGGGAGTGTCCTAACACTACAGATACCTATGCCATGTGCGGCATCTCTGCCAGACTCTCTCGTTCACATTATTCGGGAATATCTGTAGAATCACACGTTCCGATATAGATTAGACGGGACACTATCGTCTTCTAGACTAATTCGCGCCGGAGCTCCGCACAAATTTTATACGCGCATTACATCAGCGACAATCCGCGTACAGATAAAGTTGATGCGATGTGTGCCGACGATACCGCCCATTACACCACGGACCACTCCGCTTTGAACCTAGTCGGAAGACTGTAACTAGCTGCCGATGCCCTATGCGATTGGTTCAGCAAGTGGCGGTTTGAGGTTAACCAAAAAGGAGGTTGCGAGATCTTCTCGAGTATTTACCTTCAAGACACCCCATGCCCATGGTGCCTACTCAACGTGGAGGGTCCAAAACAAATTCTTCCGTATGGCATCTAGATGCCCATGGTGCCTACTCAACGTGGACCTTTTTTTTGAACCAAGATTCTGAATTAGAATCTTTAAAGGAATTCTGCAAACGCCTAACAAAACGCTGCTACGATTGTGCAAATTCCCAATCCAACCCACTCATTGTCAAAGCGTGTAAGTGCGCTGCTCATCCTCGCCCGCATCTTCGACACCCTCGCAGCATCCTTCTAAATACTGACGATCCAATTACAGCCTCAAACAGCCAGTACGTAGACAAAATTCATCTCCCAGTCTCACGACACACTCTCCGCCGCTGTAACAGGCGTCGAGGCCAGTCCTATCTCACGGCACGTCCGCGCCAACAGCATTAAAGCCCAGCAACAGCATTCGATAAAAAAAAAGAAATCCGGTTCGCTCTCTTTTGGCGGGTCGATTATCGTGCGTAAGGGTGGTTGGCGTTGATACTGTGAGTTCGTTCCATATTGTTAATATTTTGTTATTGTTAAACATTGTGTAATGGAAAATAACGATTGTTTAATTATACTTGCTTGTGTATTCTGATTTATTCATTCAGAAATATTCTTAGTATAAGTCAACTTTGTAATAAACTGCTTCTCCTGATTTTTTTTATGATTTTTTTTATGTCCTGATTTTTTTTTATATTAAACATTTTCTCTACCTATTTAACTCTATGATACTAAAATGTCAAATATCAATTTTTATCGTGGTTAAAATAAAAATAAATTAAAAGAAAAATCCTTGCTTTTTTAAGGTAGGCTAGCTTATTAAGCTTCCAAGGAAGGCCTTTCTCTCTTTCTCTCTTTCTCTCCACTACAATATCAAACCCACGCCGAATTTCAATTTATTTACAAAAACAAATATATTACACACGTTCAAGACACAATTCCTAATTATATTTTCTTAATCTCATTTTAGGAACTAAGTCACTTAAGTGACTACGTTGTTCTAGCTTGGAAAATTATCATTTCCAATACAAAATGTATAAAATGATGAAAATAATTTATTAAACAATATATATATAAAATTATGATGATGAGTTGGCGCCAGCGTCCAGTCGTGGGGCAGGGTCATAAGTGTGTGAATGTAAAAGCGACTGGTGGCGGGTTCGATACCCACTCGAGAAAATGAAACATTTATTTAAATATATATTTACATTTCTTCGCTCCGGTATCGAAGCAAAGCACGGCGTTGTGTTCCGCCATTCAACACGCAATGCTTTCGGAATTTGGTGGAAATTGGCCCTAATGTGTGCGAGATACAGCGTGAAGCTGATTTTCATTTTATACAAAATAGATAGATACATAGATATCCAACAATTATATAGATATATGTCATCAATAAACGTAGCTTGCAGTGCAGTGCATGTCTAACTTCTACTACAGACATACAAAAAAATCGATACGACAATTTGTCATAGAAATAGATAGGGTAGCGTAAGAAATTTATATGGACTATTTACCTATTTATATAGGTAACCTTCTTTATTAGTTACCTTCATAGATATATATAATTGAAATGAACTTATTTGTGTCTAATAATTGACTATATCTGTGACTCATTGAATAGTACATTATAACTGCGCCAGCCTGGCGCAGGGGCACAAATACAAAATGGTAAAAACGATTTTCGCAGAGTTTATAAAGACTTTTATCTATCGGTTTATAAAGAATACGGAGAGTATAAAGTTTCGGGCTAACTTTGATGTTTATGATGTATGTTCTAATATTCTTATTACAATACAAAATTGTAATTATTTAAAAAAAATTATAGCGTTAGCGTTGTGTGACTTATGTCCTTATTTATGGTTATTTATTAAGTAATTTAATCGCAATTTATTTCTTAATCTCTCATATTCAGAGTTAACACATGAAAAGCTGGAAATCCTAAAATTTTGTGTGATTTTGTTTGTGCTAAAAGATTTGACCATATCATGGATATTGGGTATAAACTAGCGGAATCTAGCTTTATACATTATATAAGCAGATATCCTTTCATTCGTTCATTATATAACCATATTAAATTTTTAAAATTGAAACCACAATCATTGTATGTATACTAATAATTTCTAACTTCACCCCGATGGCGACCCGTAAATATTTATAATATTTTTCCGACAATGTAAATCATTTATATTTATTATAATATAATACAAATTTAATTGGCCAATGAAAGCAATATTAACAGAATCAAAAGAAAATATAAATAACTAGTTGACAATATTACATATACACATACTACGAGTATGTTCAAGGTAAAATTTAACATAACAACTTCAAACTAAAAAAATAGAGGAAAATCTTGTCTCATAGGTATTCCTTCGTGGCTAGGTATTAATAACTAAGCCACTTGGTTCCTATAGACGTCCTACGTGATACAATGACGAATAAATCATTTTTAAATGAAACGATTTCCACTATTGATATTGTTGACAACCTTAATGTAATTTTTTTACGAAGATGATGTAAAAGACAGTAAAGAATGCAGATTAAATCTCTACTAAGAGGTTTTAGACACAAATCTCTCTGAGGTCTCTGAATAAAATTAGAAGACAATTTTGGCACAGTGATTTTTATCGAGAAGAATTATTTTTTATCATTTCCAGGTACGTAGGTTTTAGTAGATCAGATAAAGTACCGCGTTGAGTTACGTCACTCAACACACAATGTCTCAAATTCATGTAGACAGCGAAGCAAAAAATGTATTGACGCTAAGCTAACCAGTTATATTATATGAAGGTACCATGAAATTAAAAAAAACAGCATAAAATAATAAAATGAAAAAAAAGCTATCTCTATTTTACATCGATAACAAAGTAAACGTAAAACAATTTGTTGCCCTTCAAACAGTAAAGGCCAAGGAGTGGGCCACTGGTATAATATTTAACTATATTAGCAACAGTACTTTAGTTTATATGTATATAAATGTAAAATCTTAGCACACAATAACGTCTAAATTGTCATATGTGCTAAGATTTTACATTATTTTAGATGTAAAGTCTCTTATATTGACTAGGTACCTCTCATTTTTGGAAAGAACTAACCCTGCAAAGAATGAGCAAATATTTTATTAGCTTCACGCAGTATACGTCTTATAGTAGCGAAAGCTAAGGGAACGTAGTGCTAAGACAGTCTGTTCCCCTGAAATTGCGTCTGCGAATTGCGGAAGGCGGATGCGCTACTACTAGAGCGAGAAAATTAAACTATTAAATATTACATTCTCCCGTTGTCAGGTAGGTAGGTTGTAGACGTAAGAATGAGGGTAGAGGAGCACTTAGAGATGATTCCTACAAATTTCCAGGAAATACAAGTTTCTAAGTTGCGACTTAAAGTCCAAATAAACAAAGTAGCGGGCGACTACCAGTTTCGGACAAATCCGTTAGCCTTATTAAATGAATCAGATAATTTCCAATAAACAAGCCTTATAATTAAATAAGTTGGTATAATAGTGCAAATAAAATAAATAATTTATTGCCGCGACCCGCAATCTCAAGATATATCGAACAATACAATGTCAAGACAATTGATTATAAAAACGTGACATGTAAAGGCTTAGGGTGAGCCTTATACAGCCATTGCAATTAGATATAAATTTATTTTATAATTGTAATATACTCTTTCCGGTTTTAAATAGGACTTCCGGAATAAAAACAGCTATGAATAGATACTTATTCGGATTTATAATTGATTGTAGAATATGATTTTTTTTCTTTCTTAATTTGATTGTTCCGCTAAGTGTTAGACTGTGTGCCATACATGGTTGGCGCTTAATACGGTCTTAAAGGTGATAAAATTAATTTTACACATACATATATTACATTAACGCGATTTGTAAATTGTTTCCAGTTGAAGTAATTAAATATTTAATATTTTCGTTTAGACTTTTATGTAGTGTCGAGGCATAGTGCGGCGTTGAGTTCCGACACAGACCTCCAGAATTCGCCGAAAAGTGGAGAGCGGAGTGTCTTAAAGTGTTATGACACTCCGCTCCCCACTTTTCTTCTTCTCTGCCTACTTTCTCTGCCTACCATGCTACATGCGGAATACAGCGTGAAGCTGAAAGTAAAGACTAATCACAATAATGAATAAACATTTTTCCTTTGTAATTAGAAGATCATTATTATCATTGTGGGTCGTTATTGATGTATAACTAATTAATTAATTAAGAGCAAAAACGGCTAAATAATTATCTTTTCTTTTTTAAAGGACATGCAAAATTTGCATTTTAAATTACTTTCTACATATATCTAGCTCTCAACCGCCTCTTAGTAGACTAGCTAAACATATATTTTTATCTAATTAATAAAATATTGAAGGTGTTGTGGCGTAGGGGCACAGAGGTGTCATTGTAACGCGACGGTTGTGGGTTCAATCTCCACTCGGGGGAACGAATTATTATTTATAACTATTTAATTTTTTTCGCTCTGGCACCAATGTAAAAGCCCGCCGAGTTCTGCGACTCAATACACAATGCGTTGCGAAAAAAATGGCGAAAAGTGAGGATTGGAGTGTCTTAACACTACTAGTAGGTTTGCTCTGACTCTATATGCAGGATGCAGCGTGAGGAAAAAAAATAATTACAAAACAACCTTATTGCACACAAATTATATACAAAACTAGCGGCCCACTCGCGGCTTCGCCCGCATGTCACTTATAATCCTTTTATTGTGCTGCGTTTTAGTAAGTGCAACCACTACGGCAACCTTTGGCCGTTGGAGTTGTATATAAAAGATGAGTCGGTGGTGAATTAAATAATAGGAGATTATTAAAGTAAAAAAACATATAAATAAATATTTATATAATTCATTGTATAGAAATAAATAACGAGAAATTGGATATTATAATATTCTATTCACATAATAAAGAGATAAATCTCACTATTAATACGATTATAAAAAGAACAAAAAGTTGTTATTTACTTGTTAATTAGTCTTAATTAGATATCTAAATTGAGTGACCCTGACACTAAATTGTTACCTAATATTTTAGTTTGTGAACTACTTCACAAGCTTGATGATGATATGGCTGATATTCTATACGTATTTTTTTATTTTATTTCTTTATAAACATCTCTAGAGATAGTTTAATTTAGACATAAAAATTGCTTGCCTTTCTTGATGTAGGTAATATAATAATTGTTGTGGTTTTTTTTAAACAGGCATTAAAAGAAAGCGCTTCTAAATCATCTAATCAAGAAATAACAGTATTGTCGGTGCCGGTGGTGTAAAGCTACAAAATGAATGACAGTTTTGCTTAGAACAGCCGTTAAGAAACTCTACAATTATTCTTTAAAAATCAAAATAAAAATAAATCAGCTTCACGCTGTATCCCGCATACAGCAGGGTAGGCAGAGGAAACCTAGTGTTAAGACACTCCGTTCCCCACTATCTGCCGAATTCTGGAGGCATTGCGTGTTGAGTGGCTGAACTCAACGCCGCGCTTAACCTCGACACCAGAGCGAAGAAATGAAAATATAAATGTAAAAAAAATATTTCATTTACTCGAGTGGGGATCGAACCCACAACCAGTCGTTTTTACAGTCAAACTGCGCCACGACTGACCTCTAGCATAAGTAAAATTAAATATATAATACTATTTTTTTTAGGTACATTTTAACTATAGCATACGTTTATTAAGGAAAATATCCACCAACAGTCTTATAATTTACGTATTTTTATAGTATATTACATTTTTATAGTACACGAGGAGGTAAACTTCAATGTATATTTACTTAATAAATAATAAACGATACGGATCTATTCATTTTCATTATTAAGATAGACGTGATTTAATTATTCACAGCCGTCATGGAATAACAGAGTCGTATCTGCAAACGCCTTCAATGGTAGCGAGTACAAATCAATAGAAGGCAATTCAATAAACACAATTTTAAGTCTTGCGTAGTCAAATAAAAGTTAAGAAAATTTACATTATTTGGAACGGTTTTCATAAATAAATTTGTTTTTTTTAATATTTATCTATTTTTATTTTATAGATAGTTGTTGTTTTCACATTTCTTTCAAATCAAATTCTTAATCTCAAAGTATGTTCATTTTATTTTATTTTAATATAACAAATATGTAGCTAGTTAATACAAAAAATTGCTAAACCGTAATAATAACGTAACCGTATTATTATTAATATCAAGTAAACAAAAAATATTTCAAAAATAAAATTGTAAATGCCTTATATAAACTTTTACAAATTTGTAATCTTTTTTTTATCTTTTTGTAATAACTCCATACCAAGGACTGTTTTTACGCTTGTAATAATTGTAATTAAATTCCACTACCGTTCTTTGAATCTTTTACATTTCACTTTGCTTTCCACTGCTTTTTGGCTTGACGCTGTATTCAGTGGTGGAACTCAAGGCAGCGCTTTGTTCTTGCTAGAACGAGGAGCATTCCATAGATACTTCATTCCCCCTACTAGGCATCAAACTCAAAACCATCTTGTTTCAGGCAGATGATTTGTCGCCGCACCTCCACTTCACTTTGTGCTTTTATTATGAACAATATAAAATGTCATATCGTTTTATTATGTTTCCTATTGTTTTCCAAATATTTTTCTATATATTCACAACAATCAAGTCATTGCAAAATTGTTTATATTAGGTTTATATTTACTACATCCGTATAAGCAATGTGCGTTATGTTTAACTAATATGCCTATAACGTTTTGCATTATTTAAAAAAAACACGCAAAATACAAATGCTTATTCAGGTTAAACACATGCGAGTATCTAAGAAGGATATTTTTTTTATTCTTTTGTTCTTATTAAAAAAAAACCAACCAGCTGTAATATAGCAATTGTCCACGCTCCACTGATTTTCGACGCGGAAACATTTTTGCAGTTTTAATTTGAAATATAATTACTCATATCGTATATATAATAAGGCAGACATGGAAGAAATTTACTATTTTAAATATATTTTTAAAACAGTATATACATATATCTTTATTAAAAAAAAATAATCTTGATATAAAGACAAAAAAATCTTCCATTTTTTGTTTGTATGTATAGTTTTAATGTATAGGTAAGCGCGACAGGTTCGATTTCCACTCCACAAAATAAAATATTTCATATTTTAATTTCTTTGGTGGTGTGTGTTAAAAAAGCGCAGCATTGAGTTTCACGGATAGTGGATAACGGAGTGTGTAAACACTAGTTTCCCTCTGCCTACCTTGCTGTGTGCGGGATACAGCGTGAAGCAGATTTATTCATAAGAAAAGCATTTTTCATTAAAAATCAATGTAGCACAATCGGAGTTACATCAAACTAACGCAATTTTTGTTGTTCAAATCTATTTAAATATTTTGTTACTTATGTACTTTATTATAAAAGATGATAAAAATATCTTAAGAATCCGATACGATAAAATTTTCAGTTAAAATTCAATATACTATTTAAATGAATAATGCCTGTTTTGTTTTGTTTATTATTCAACCTATTAGCAAAACAAAAAGATTATTTAAAGTAATTATAATCAAAACAAAAAACTTACCTTTTAAAAGCTTTTCCTTATAAACCTTTCACTTATAAGAGTATAATCAAAAACGCCGACAATTTATACATTCATAATAATATTTATTATTTTATAAATTAAGGAATATTTAAAATATTTTTTTTTTTGTTATTTTCTTATATTTTTATTGTACTAGTTTTTGAACGATACCGAACTATGAGATAATGGGACCCTAACTGAACAACGACTAGAGGCGCCCGGACCTGCAAATATCTGCGCGTTTCCATTGCACACCTTTCAAAACACCTTCGTCCTGTCAATGTTAGAGATAATCTACTGTTATTTATTGTTATACTTAATTGTATTTATTCTTTATAAGAGAAGTATATTTTATTTATGATATATTAGTAGTTTTATTATTATTATTATTATTTCAGCACTGTAGACCATTCCGCCCGTAGCCTTTTTTTATCTTATTATTATATACAAATTACTTAACATATACATTAATTACATTATTGTTACGCCTGGTCGGTGTCCAGAAGGCGCGAGTCCCGCTACGCGCGAGTCTACGTTCAAATTTTTATACGTTTTCTTAATACGTATTTTTCTTTCCTAAGTGTGGAATAACACTTTAAAAATGTAAAAAAAATCTCGAACTCAATAGTGTTGACAGGTGTGGCTTTCGTAGGTAGCTCTTTTCGACCTCGAGCTCCTTTCCAGATGGGAGGTAATTTTTGCAAAATCCCCTTTTATTAGAAGTTATGTTATTTCTACAAAAAATGCTTAATTTCCCCATATATGGTCAATTTTCGTTGTGTTATTTTTAATATAAAATACATCCTGATTTGTGATAATTACATTATAAAAATAATAAGTCAGACATAAAATATTTTTTTAGCTTTATTTACGAACGTTACAGAACGTTTACGAAATGGAACTCAATGCCACACTTTGCCTCATTACTAGAGCCAGAAAATGATAGTATTAAATATTTTATTTTTTCGAATGGGAATTCAACCCACAACTTGCGCCATTCATGGCGCAATGGCACAAGCGTGCTACTGTAAACGCGACAGGTATGTAAAGGAATTAATACATACATTAACAAATATAAACATATGAGAAATTAGAGCAATTCGATAGCTATTTTGTTATCAAACGTTTGTCCTCTAAGTTCATCATTTTTAAATTTTTATCGTTAGTCAATAAATTAAAAATAATTACATTTTTTTTTATTTACATCAAATTTTGTATTTTGATAGAAAAATTAATTATATTTAAAAAACGTATATTTTTGCCAACATATACTATGTCAACACACAAACAGAACTAAAACGTACAGAACCAGAAATCTAATCCTATTAAACTACAACGATGTATGAGATATATATTGTTTGAAATTGTTCACTGTGGTATTGGAGTATTGTCAAGCACCCCCCACTCGATTGACATCGATTTTTTTTTGAAAATGCTACTTTTGGCTTAGAAGATCCGGGGTAATAAATAAAAATTTACTTCTAATATATGTAACGTGGAAACAAACTTCGTAATGGAAGTATTCTAACGAGAATGCAGTTCGATTATATTGAATCAATTGTTTAATTTGAGTTAAAATAAATGATATAGTCAAAATAATTGAAAATAAACAATAATAGCATAGTTTGCAATTACTTTCAGTAGTTGTATATTAACTTAGTATACCCATGTACATAATTAAGTTACTAAAGCACATATCATACAGACATCTTGTCTGTTTTCTTTTTTTTTAGCTTCACGCTGTATAACTTGTGTAGCAGGGTTAGCAAAGGGAGCCTAGTTTTAAAACACTTCACTGCCCACTTTCCGCCGCGTTCTGACGGAACTTAACGCCGCGCTTGTGCCTCGACACCAGAGCGAACAAATGAAAATATTAAATATCTTATTTCCTCGAGTGGTAAACGAACTCCATTCTGTGGCGATGGCAGGCTTGTGCCATGACTGGTATCTTGGGTGTGTATCATGATACAGAGTTATTGGTAAATCGATAAATAAACTGATCTGATAGTTTCTTGTTTGATCTCCATTATACGAAAAAAACCCACTGAAACTGAACGATAAGTGCAATTTCTTTAGTTTACATAATTCCGCTACGCCACTGGATCGGTGACCTATATGGTCACCGATCCAGTGGCGTAGCGGGCGAACTCGCGCCCGGTGCAAAATACCTTTTCAGCGCCCCCCAGTCGAACATCATATAATTGTATATATATAATATACTCCTAATCTAATATATTTAAATAGTTTTGCAGACCTTTTGGCGCCCCTTTGTAAGTAGCGCCCGGGGCATGATGCTCCCCCCCTGACCCCCTCCCCCCCTCACTACCCCACTCCACCCATCATGCTTGAAGGACATTTCAATGAAAAAATCGTCAAATCAAATTGAGCTGAGTTCAAGGGTTACCATCTTCACGCTGTATCCCGCACATAGCAGGATAGGAAGTGGAAGCTTAGTGTTAAGACACTGTACACTCCGCTGACCGCTATCCGCCGAATTCAGACATCAAACTATCATCAGGTTATCAGACTATATATAATTAATTAATCATTTTAATTTACTACGCTAAATATCAGATAGCTTGACCCCCCAATACAGAATACTAGAATGTTTATCATATAAATCCTTGATACAAATTGTTCACGCGACCTCTGGCTTAGCTTATCTAAAATATGAATAGTGCATTTACAATGAAATTAATATTTTGTATCATTTATTATATAGAATGGAATAAATGTGCCAAATTTCATACTTCGCCGTAACAACTTTTGTAAAATAAAATACAGAGATTTCGCTTCATATATTAATAAATTATAGATTACAATCAAGTCATTATTCTGCATGCAAATACACAGTATTATCCAATCCACTAACATATTTGGACGGTTTTATTTCGCATTTCTTAGATTTTCTGTCTCTGTATTCGACAATGAAGTAAAAGAAGCTACCAACAATCATACTGGCCAGTAAAAGATAGGTCTTGGCACTTGTCCTCAAAATTGGAGATATAATATAGGCGATTATATATCCAACTGATTCCCATAATCCAAAATTAGAAAACGCCGCTTCTTCTCTACCCGGAAACAGGATTCCATAGTACGCTGTGAAAAGGAATAAAATTATTATCAGCTTCATGCTGTATCCCGCACGCAGCAGGGTAGGCAGAGGGAGCCTAGTGTTAAGACACTCCGTTCCTCACTTTCTGCTGAATTCTGGAGGCATTGCGTGTTGAGTGGCAGAACTCAGCCGCGCTTTGCCTCTACACCAGAGCAAAGAAATAGACATATAAATTTAAGTAAATATTTAATATTTTATCTAATCGAGTTTGGATCGAACCAACAACCAGTCGGTTTTAGAGTCACACTTTGTGCACCTGACAAAATTATTAAAGGGAATATAAGTAAGAGATTTCCTTCACTAGCTTCAAATTTCAATTTCTCTACTTAGATCTTTTTGTACCTTATAGCATATGCTTATAACTATACATACATATATGTAAATGTTATTATATTAAGGTCGTCGTGGTGCAGTTGAACGGCATTAGACTATAAACGCGATGGTTGTGGCTTCGATTCCGACTCGAAGAAATTGTTAAAATTAAAAAGATTTTCTTTTGTCCGAAGATGTGGAGAAGAGAAGAAGTCTCTTAACACTTTTTAGTTTCCTATACGATAATGGACAATAAATGATAGAATAGTGTAGAATCAAGTGATAATATAACTAAAATATTGGATTCATTCAAATGATAATAGAAAAAGGTCTTACCATTTATCTGCACAAGCCATATAGAATCGCACAGTCCCCACAATATGGCTATGATGAATACGACGTAGGATTGATCCTGCTGCGGCCGCCATAGTAGCAGCGACGTGAACAAGCCAAGGTGTATTATGAAAGCCACGCACATCAGCGGTAAACGACCTGTTACCTAAAAAATATAAGAAAACAAATTATTATATTAGCTATATCTGTAATATCGTGAAAATTAGTTGATTTTCGTTTTGGTTAACATTTAAAAAGTACCAATTCTCAACGCAAAATAAAATAGTTGTAGAATGTTAAAGTATTTATAAAAGAATAACTCAATATAATATATTAAAAAAAAAAACATTGTCATGACTCAAATATTCTCTTATTAGATATTATGATAGGTTTTAATATTTTTATAACTTCACGCAGAGTGGGCCTAGGGAACACAGGAACCTAGTGTTGAGACACTCCGTTCGCAATAAAACACTTCCCTTCCCCACTTTCCGCTGAATTCTAGAGGCATTACTTTACCAGAGCGATGAAATGAAAACATTAAATATTTCATTTCATCAAGTGGGAATCGAGCCCATAACCTGGCGCGTCGACACGACTGGCGTCAGGATTCTTTTATATGGGTTTTTCAAAATGACCTCAAAAATAACCATAATTATACTTACTTTAGCTAAATATCCAGTGACGACACACCCTATAGCGTCGGCCATCCCGTACGTCATCATCACGAACCCCACAGTTCCAGTGCCGATAGAACACGACACAAACGCCTGTAAATAACAAAATAAATATGCTAACTAACGCCTAATACAACTTCAATACTAAATAAGTAAGTTGAAGTAATTTTGCATTATGTATCTGAGTGTATTTCAGAAAAAATGACCCTAGCAAAATTAGACTGTCCCACAACTTTAAGCTCTTTTATTTCTAATTTATTATATGGATCATGTGGAAATAAGATTTTATATGGTTAAAGTAAATGTTTTAATGTTGACTTAAATTAAAAAGTACCATAAAAAGCGGATAACTATTTTTATATTTAAAAGAAAGCAAACTATGAGGTAAAGATTTCGACTGTCCCACGGTGCTCTTACCGATTTCAAATACATCTTACTTTTAATATATTAGACTTTGAATATGTTTAAGTGTTTAAATATATTCACAGGTATTTTCTATTATTAAAATGTCATCTAAGAAGTGTGCAGGTGGAACTAAATTATTTTGGTATCTAGCCCAACTAAGGTATCATATAATACTCATAACATGAGCACAGTAGCCTACCATACAATTCTTCATACAAGTCTTCCTACAATACAATTGCAGTATTTCATAGCAATAGCTTCCCTTCCTCTACGAAAGCTGTCAACTAAAATGTAACAGAAATATATTTTTCTGCTTATATGTCGGGATTATATCACACCTCTAAGAAACCAGGTTGTGGTGGTTTTCATCGTCTAAAGGTCGTCGAACTAGGGTATTGCAGTGTCCATTGGCTATCCCACAATTCACACAGTGATTCATATCCATAGCGTGGCGGTCGTAAGATCCAAAAGATTTCAGAGTCCAGTGGGGAAGCGAGGGTCGTACAAAGTAGGCAGAGTCAAAATCCGAGAAAAATAAAACAGTAGTCGTTGAAAATATCAAACAAACGGGAAAACATTCAAAACGTCGATGCGTTATGACACGGACGTAATGACAGAAGCAAATGTTTTTTTTTATGTTTTTTATTTAATGGCCTGATTTTGCGATGACAAACAGAAGCAAAAATGCAAAAAATCATTAGACAAGGTGTGATTGTCAATCAACTGTCACATCTCTGATTTAAAATATGATTGATTTTAACCGATTAGGGATCTAAATCTTATTTTTTTTTCATTTTTCTCCACTTCCAGATTGTCAATTAATTTATTATTTGCTATTCTAAAAATAAAAATAAAATTGTAATTTTTTAGATCACATCTCAATTCTTTACGTGTAGGCCCAAAAGTTTTATTCTCCTTTACAGTAATTTTAAATAATATCAATATTTTAATCTTGTCCTACGAAAACTATAGTACCGGAAAATCCTGAGTAGTCACGGTGAATTTGTATTGTTTTTGTCTTCCTGGTACCACTATAATCGTATTTGTAAAATTGCCATTATTATACTAAAGTTAGTTTCGACAAAAACTGTGACGGAAGTTTCTGTGTCTTCGGGGTACAGAAAAAGTGTTCCGAGTAGTGACGATGTTTTAAACACAAATTAATTCGTTTTCTTTTATTTATCACGTAATAATTCAACAAAAATCTAACCTATATTACATTACTACAGCTAAAAACAAGATAATTTAATTAAATGCTAGTTATTTTTAACTTGAAAAGTTTTTTGGGATGAAAACGTCACTGCCTGTGCGTTACGTGACATATTACCGGAACAAAACTGTGACTATTAGGAATTGTAAAGCTTAGTGCACAAGGAATGTTTAAAAATTTCTTTTAATTTATAACTCATGTGTAACACTTGGAAATTACGGAGAGATCAAAAGTATCATTTGTATAATTTAAAATTAATTCGCGCAGCCGTAGGGAATATCAAGGTTTATCGATAAATATTCATTTATTAATCGGAGATCCTCCAGATAACCAGCAAAAGCTATTTATATATATGCTCTACATAATTTTAGAAAGCAAAGCCGTGATAGTGATTGAACCTGCAGTTATTTGGATCTGACTCATCGCCTTCCTTCGGGAAGGAGTGCATTACATCGATCTTCCACGAGTCTGGGATTACATCAACTGAATAAAGATGCCGAAACAAATAAAAAAGCGTTGGAGCCTGACATTACGTAATGTGAAATATTGTGAGAACAATCCAATACTTAAATCTGGTTGTAGATCCGAAATTTGCAATAATCTGGTTGAATCTGCCCCCAAATTTTTAAATTTCTAGCAATGCAACTTCCATTTCACTTCCGATGGTGAAGTTGACATACCACCAAGTTAAGAGTAGTCTGAAATGTGGTTAAGCAACGAAAGCAGATGGAGTTACTGCAGAGATGGTCAAATATTCACGGCGAAATACTACGTGACTTGGATTTGTAATTGTATTTTAGCAATTTATGCTGGAAATCAGATTGAGGATACCAGACGAATGGCGAGGCACAGTCAACGTGCAAGCTATAGGGCATAATACGCACCATCATTTCATTAGCTTGCCAAAATATTGAGGAGAAGAATGCAAGAAAGAGCCGATAGGCTGTAGTGGGATGTCTAATTAAACTTTAAAATTGAAAGAGTATATGAATCCAATCAACAATGACACAATGTTGGCAGTAACGTACACAGTTTTTTGTGGTTTCGTGGACTTAATAATGCAATTTCCTGGATTGTAAGAATTAAATTATGCGAGATACTATCCCGGTACAAGGTGAGTGGCCTTGCTCCAAGCTATAAAGTCTCTTTAAGGAGATCACTCAGCCTGTATGGGTGCACGATCTGGCATGGCACCTTGGTTTGACATCAAATCGAGAGTTAAACAAGGCTGCGTTATGTTATGTTGGTTGTTCTATCTGTATTTGGACAGGTCTCTCCAAGGCGTATAAACAGTGACATGAGAGATAAAGCCTTAGCTGCGTTGATGATGACGAAACGTCAGCATAGATCCACACATTGCAGTTCTGATATCGATTATGTATACGGTTCTAAAATGTGGATGTTACAGAAGAAGAATAAAAGAAAGGTAAATGCTGTAGAGATGTGATCTTTTGGTTCGACATGCCTGTCGTGTCGAACCAAAAGATTAAAATTTAAATTTTATTTAAATTTTATTTAAAGATTAAAGCGAATTTTGTTGACCGAATCTGCATATCAAACAAAGTAGTATATTACCGTGTCCAAACCGAGCACGTCGAGAGAACGAGTGATGACAGAATGGCAAAAAAAATTGAGAAAGGAAGAGCAGCATTTAGCATTTTAGTATTTATTTTATGATTATTAATATTTTGTTATTGTCAAGAATTGCTCACGTTGAATGTTTTTTTGATTTTGTAATACGTTTAATCAGCAATGAATACTTTTCTACTGTGAATTGCCCAAGAAGTGACTAACAAATGTGATAAAATTAAGCTACTTTTTTATTATTTTGGGAAAGAATATAAACATATCTGTTAGATAATAGGCGATGATTTGGTTTTAATACCTGTTTTTGTTAATTCTGGTAGATCATAGTCTGTGACGTAAAGGAATACTTTTCGCCATATGTTGAAAGAAAACTTGAATATTTTTTAAATTTATGGTATAATTTCAATTTCAATAGTATATTTAGGTAGTTAATAATATACTCTTTTATATCAGAGTAAATATAAGCAATTTTATGACATGCCAAAATAATATTTCTTATTCGTCACAGGGTCATTTTTTCTGAAATACACAGATCTATAATTTAATTTTTCCAGTTCGTAACGAAATTTAGCCAATCAATCGTAATATGCATATATTTAAATTCTATTCTAATATTATTAAAGCAAGATTTCAGTCTCTGAAACATGCCAAAGCGAATTACAACGAGAAAAGCATAGAAAAATACTATTTAAAAAATGTCACTTTCCCATTCTACACTACATGTTCTAAATTATAAGGCGCGCTTCTTATTCTAGTTTGAAAATATTTTAATAACCTAATTTATTTAATATGTACTATTAAAATACATGGAAATTACCGAAGTAAAATCAGCTCCGAAAAATGCTTGTTGCAAACCCACGAACACGTTGATAATGACCAACATTAACTGATTGGGTTCAATCAGCAGTTTTAGTGTTACAACTAATAATGCAATGCCGGAGAGACCAGAGCCGGTGTCGTTACGGCCTGTGCTGTATCTGGATAGGGAAAAAATAAAATTATCTTTAAATAAAGGGATTTAAAATATAGTTTAATTATTTTTTAAAAAAGCATTTTCAGGGTTTTTCTGTATAACAGGATTGCCAGAGGATTCTAGTTAAGACGCTACGCTTTCTTTCTATATGTTCTTTCCCCGAGTAGGACAATGTATAGTTCTTTCCCCTACAGATCGAACCCACAACCGTTGCTTTTAGAGTCAATCAGTACATTAAGCTTACTAAAAGTATGTACGATTTGTAAATATATTTTTAAATAATGAAATAAAATAAAATAAATCAGCTTCACGCTGTATTCCGCACACAGCAGGGTAGGCAGAGGGAACTTAGTGTTAAGACACTCCGTTCCCCACTTTTTGCCGAATTCTGGAGACATTGCGTGTTGAGTGGCAGAACTCAACGCCGCGTTTAACCTCGACACCAGAGCGAAGAAATGGAAATATAAATTTAAGTAAATATTTCATCTCCTCGTGTGGGGATCGAAACCACAACCAGTCGGTTTAGCAGTCACACCTCGTGCTACTGCGCCACGGCTGGCCTCGATATTAAAAATGTTTTAAATAATGACTAATTGACAATTCCTACCTCTTCATCGAATCGACTCCTACCGCTACTATAAGTGCAGCACCAGCCATACATGCCAAATATATACCTGCAATAAGAAAATAAATGAACAAAACTCATGTCATGTATAAATATTAAAAGTGGAAAAAAAATATAATTTTACATTTTTGGGTTCATATCTTCACTTTCATTTAACAAATTCACCTATTCCTGCTAAAGGCAATTATTTATAGTACGGTGGACGAGTCGTGGCCGCCTTAAAGTCAAACGATTTTAACTTTTCTTTCTTTTTTCCCGAGGGAACAATGTCAAGAATGGCCAAGACTCGTCAACCGTACTCTATGTATAATTTTAAGCTATCGCACCTGCGATCATCTGAATTTTCTCCGGTGGCTGTTGTGGTAGCGCCTCCCTCGCGTCCGCGCTCGGGAGGAAGTTGCCGCCGCACAGTTTGGGGATCATTGTCGCGTTGACTGACGTTACTGCGGCCAAGTTGTCACCGGACGAGAGGACTGAAATGAAATTAATTTGTGTTAAGTTAAGCTATGTAATAAGTAAATCAGCTTCACGCTTTATCCCGCACTCAGCAGAATTGGCATATTGAACCTAGTGTCCGTTAAGATAGTCCGTTCCCCAATTTCCGCCGAGTTCTTTGGCGTATTGAGTGGCGAAATTCAACGCCGCGCTTCTCCATGACATCAGAGCGAAGAAATTAAAATAAATGTTTATTTGACTTGAGGAAATTAAATGTTTATTTACATTTGTAAATAAACATTAAATTTCCTCAAGTGGGGAAGGAACCTGTCGGTTCGATCTCCAGTCGATTTTACAGTCACTCTTTGTGCCCCTGCGCCACGTAATAAAAACTAAAAAAGAAATCAATACAAAGATATCTTAAAGCAGAATGTGGTATTTTCAATATCTTTTTGACATTATGTGAATAGAGTTCCTGTTTCTTGATATATTTAGACTAAGGCAGAGGGAACCTAGTGTTAAGACACTCCCGTTCCCCACTTTCTGCCGAATTCTGGAGGCATTGCGTGTTGAGTGGCAGAACTCAACGCCGCACTTAGCCTCGACACCAGAGCGAAGAAATGGAAATATAAATTTTAAGTAAATATTTCATCTCCTCGAGTGGGGATCGAACCCACAACCAGTCGGTTTCACAGTCACACCTCGTGCCGCTGCGCCACGACCTAATGTGTCACCCTATTGGTTATTTTTATTAATTACATAGGTAAGTTTGTTTTTAAGCTTCACATATATATTATTTTCTTGTAAATGCATTACTACGAAGAATATTACCTAAGGAAGAAATTAAATTTCCCCAAACTTGATTTAACTGGAAGATCATAAAGAACAGTCCCAAGAATCGCACCAACAACGCCTCCGCTGATATGTTCGATATCTTACTATGAGCGTCTGAAATCTGGAAAATAATATTAATTTCAATTTATTTTTTAATTGCATTGAAGTTATAAAAAATATTAAAATTACAAAAATAATTGCCCACTGACTGACATTACAATGGCGTCAAATTACATATAATACCTAAGTATATACCTAAATGTAATTTTTTTGTTGCATTTAAAACAAACGTTAAGTATACTTATAATTTTAAAAGCTAAATGATTAGGTACCAACTTAATTAAATAAGTCTGTCTTGTAATAAATAGAATAATATTAGTGATTTATCATTGCCTTTTAAATTTACTGCTAAGTGCATTGTTTTTTACATAACTACATAGGTATGTATTTATTATATAGGTATTTATTTAATTTAAAACGCGATGATAAATCACTATTATTATTCTATTTATTATGAGACAGACTTACTAGCATATCGTATACTAATAATTTCTAAATAAATTATTAATGAATGAATTTCTTTATTTTATTACAAACTAGCGACCCGCTCGCGGCTTCGCCCGCTTCAACTACTGAATTATTCATATAATGTACCTATATTTGCAAAGCATACTACTAACATACTACTACTAAGATTACTAATGTGAAAATTATTGAAACCTTAATGCAACCCACATTTTCGTAGTTCCAATAAGGATGTTCCAATTGTTTAAAAAAACACACACTTAAACAAATGACACAAACAACAGAAAACTTAAACGTAAGAAATTATAAACAACAGACTACCTACTATTCTCTTACCCAAAAATACTTAAACGAAAGATGTAACCAACAATGCCGCGATGAAATACATTATAATTATTGGATAACTCCAAAATACGTGCAATCGCTTCTAAATTTACTTTGCTATAGAGCCAGGCGCAGAATTGAAGCATTCTCTCCTCCATCTCCGTAGTAGCTCCGAACGACATCTGGGCGTTGGTTCCCTGGCCTTGGTCTCAAGCGACAACCTGCTCTAGAGCAGACACAGAGAGAGGCGTGCGGGACGGGATTGGAAGGATTATCAAATGCCATCTAGGCGGTCAACTCAGTCAGGTGAGAGCCTCGGTTTCCTGAGGGAGGCCCAGCTTAAACGACCAAGGATTAATGCAAGGCTCATGAGTCGCATTTGGAGGAGGATAGAAAGTCCCTCGGAAGTCATCTGACGATCGAGACGACCAATGTGTATCTACCTCCAGGCTTTCTATTTTTAGGTTGCGGTGATGCGTGGTGTTTCTCACGTAGTATGACGCCTGCGTCACTCGACGGAGGATGAGGTTCTGGACCACTTGCAGGATTTCTCGTTGAGGGATACTCGCTAGGGCCTTTTTATGTCATCAGTGTATAGTGCGTAGAGAGCAGGTGACAAAATGCTGCCCTGGGGAACAACGGCAGCGATCGAGTCGCTGCTAGACCTCGAACTCTCAACTCTCAAGCAAAATGTCCTGTCACTGAGGCAGGGAGGCAAAGACATGCGCGACGTGCTGGGGGATGCCGGCTCTAAGCAATTAATGAAGGAGGTCCGGGTGACAGACGCGGTCAAATACGCGTACTACGTCGAAGAAGACTGCTATTGCACTATCCTTTCGGTTGATCACTGTTACGGCGTAGTGTAACCAGAGTGATATACCCGCTCGCCAAACTGCTCGCTTTGTGGGTGGATGTGCGCCTGGAGAAGTGAGAGGAAGAGGAACTTCTCGAACAGCTTGGCGACCGCGTTAAGGAAGGTTATAGATCGGTACCCCTCAGGCTGCTATGGGCTCTTCCCAGCCTTGGGCAACATGATGAGCAGGCCCTCCTTCCATGCCCGGGGGAAAGAAGCTAGGCGGGCTGCGGCGGGTCCATTTTTATAAGCAAAATGTCGTGGGCGCGGGGGGACGCGTGGTGGTCAGCGAGCCGTTACACAGCAAGAATTTTTAGTATGGTAATTTCAAATCTGTGCTACTAATCTTCTAAAGTACTTATTAAAATGAAAAACAGTAAAGAACATTTTGATCTACATTAAATGGCCAAGGTAACTAATATACTTATTTATATACTGAGAGTAAGGGATAAACATGAGTCGAGTCTTTTCTCTAAAACTATTTGTAATTTCGAAATATTGTAAAGAGCAAAATTTATCTTTGTTTAACGTAGAAAATTAATAACTTATTTAAAAGGATAAGGATTAATATCATTCACTATAGCTATCCACACATCCCTCTCAATAAGAAAATATATTTAAATGACTATCTAATTTCCGACTCCTATACGCTTTCGTTAGTAAGATTTAAACGATTTTTATTTGCATTTCTTGTTCTACGACCTATATTTGAACGACTTTGTCGTGGTATAATTAAATTAAAAACATTTCCTATGTTTAAAAAGGTAAAGAAAATAATAAAAGAACAGAAGAAGAGTAAACAAAATAAACAACAGGATACTTAAACGAAAGAAATGATAAACAATAGCCTACCTACTGTTCTCTTAAACTAAAATACTTAAACGGGAGAAATTATGAACAAAAACTACCTACTATTCTATTAATCAAAAAAGACGAAACTAAATATATTAAACTCCAATTATCCAATACGTACAATCGCATCTACATCTACTTTTCTACAGTACAGAGGCAGGCGGGCGCGGCGGACGCGCTTCTATATAATCAAAAAGTCGCGGGGCGCGGGGGGACGCATGGCGTGTGGCCGTTTCAAAGCAAGGATTTTTTAATATTATAACAACTTCTAAAGTACTTATTAAAATGAAAAACAGTAAAAGACAGTTTTGATCTACATTAAATGGCCATGCGTTTTTCTCTAAAACTATTCGTAATTTCAAATTAGTGTAAAGAGTAAATTTTATCTTCGTTTAACGTAGAAAATTAATAAAGTATTTAAAAGGATAAGGATTGATACTATTATGGACAAACATCCATCAAAATAAAAAATATATTTAAATTACTATTTTTAGACAGAAATATGCTCACTGTATGTTATCCTTAAAAGATACGAATATGCTGTCGCTGACTTTTTTGTAGATCTTATTAAGAGGAATAATACTCTTGCACATTGTTTTCATGTACAACTTACCATTAAAGCAGCGCATGCGTGAAAGTGTCGCATCGGGTAGGACTTTATACACATTTATCCTAATTATGTCAAATTACAATAAAATATACATATAATAAACTAAATATAAACCTTCCCTGAGAAATACTCTACATAATGGTGAAAACCGCATCAAAATCCGTTGGGTAGTTTAGAAGAAGAAAACGTAGAAAGGCCAGACAGAGAAAAAATGCGTTCTTATTTTGTAATATATAGAGATAAAATATTAACAGAAACAAATTTAGATCAAAAATATATACATATGTTCTACCACAGATAAATAAGTGCACTTGGAACACCAAAGTGGGCCGCCACCCAACCCCACAATAAGTCCTGCTGGTATCAGCGTGTAGAAGCGAGGGTACAGCTGAGCAGCGATGTACGGCATGTACGTGATGAAGGATAATGACATCGCCCATTTTGTACCGAGCCATCTGAAAACAGTTGAAATATAAGATCTTAAAATTCTAATCAAACGAATTTACTAATCAATTCTCAATGTTTATTCAAATAACATTTAATTATAGTTCTTTCGTTCGTTGTAATTGTGAATAAGAAAAAGTAATCGTAAAACGACGAGTGCTTATACCATTTATTTTATTTAATATTTTTTAGCTTTTATAATCGATATGTTAACTGACCAATTTTTATTTTTGTATCTTTCGTGTACAGAATTGACTTTTCTTTTCTATGCTTTTTATATATATGGAGATATTATAGAAGATCTAAATAAAGAGCAAATATTTAAAAAAATATTAATGTAAAATTTCCTGCAAAGATTATGATATATTATTATATTATTATACGAATATATTACATTTTGCGAAATAGGGAAAATGAACGCAGACTCTTTAGGGAGTCTTTTGGTACAAGATAAAACGAACTAGTAACTTAAAACTGGAACTCTATAGTAATCTTTAGTAGTTTTACCACTTTACAAGGAAAACATCAAATATATGCACAATTAATATGCAACAGAGTGAAATATGCTAAAGCAACTATTTTACAATAAGAATATTTGAATTTGTATTAATTTAATGATAAATTTATTGTTTTTCTAATATTTAAAACTACTACCTGAGAAATTTTAAAATTTATTATAGTGTAAAATCATGTTTCCTTTTAATCATTTCATTCTGGCAGACGACTGAAGAATGACGATAGGAGACGAAAGATGGGTGAAATGATGTCGGGTAAACGATTATTTTATATTATTTAAAAGTAGTATTTGTGAATAAATGTTATAAAAATATATTTCTTTTTATAAATACAAAGCAAGTAATAAAAAGAAAATTAAGAACATCATGTACAAAAAAAGCACAATATCAAATTCTAAAAAAATAACGTAGTATTTCTTTAAAAAGTTTTTTTTTATAATTACTGCAAGCGAAACGAAGTGATTTTGGCGAGCGAATCGTGCAGGGAGCGAAGTCTCTTAACCCTAATTTAAGCGCATTAAGAAAATCACCCAATTAGGCGCATGGGGTCTTAAATGAGCCCAAAAAAACACTGGAAAAGGAGTATCAAAAAGGAATAAAACTTAATGGATTTCTATGAATTAATAAAGTTCTTTAATATACTTAACTTTAAGAAACAAACACTTACTGTGACATTAAAAATATTTAAAAAAAAAACAGTAAACCTCTCTTTAAAATATTTTTTTTGGCATAGCCGAGATCAACTTAAAAAATTCTGGATGCGACTAATTTGCGTACCCCGCGGGGAGTGAGGAAGCTAGAAAGCGCTTTAGTACGCTCTGAAGACTGTAAGCCATTATTTTTTTAATTTCAAGTGGCCCTGACCCCATGCGCCTAATTAAGGGTTAAAACTTTACCTACTAACTAAAATATTTACAGTCACCTATAATATAAATGGTGTCTGCGGGGAATAACCTAGTAGTAAAATAACTAGCGCCTTCGTTCAATCGCGAACGTGATCTACCTATAACATTTTTATCAAATACTGTACTCACTTAATGATGACAACAGGTAAAAATATATTTGAGAAGATACGCCCAGCGTATACAGCGGCTAGTGACGCTGTGCCCAAACCTTCTTCAGCATTGATAGAACTCTGGAGATTTGCTGCTCCCTGAAATAGAAAAATAAATTTGTGTTCAGCGTTTTAGTGATCGTGGCGCAGGGATACAAGCGTACCCCATACGAATAAAAAGTGTAAACGCGACGGTTGCGAGTTCGACTACCTTTCGGGAGAATACATTATTTATTTATTTTCATTTCCTCGCTCTGGTAATGAGGTGAAGCACGGCGTTGAGTTCCGCCACTTACACGCAAATCCTCAAGATCTCTGCGGATAGTCAAATTCGATGTAAAACGGAGGTTCTTAATGGGGAACACAGTGTCTTACAATGATAAGAAGCTTAAATTTATAAAATATTTTTTAGGAAGTTGTTTTATTTATTATAATATAAATGAGAAAATTTAAATAAAAATAACATATGAAAATCGCGTAAAAAAATTATAAAAAATCTTTTAACTTTTATACTCACACTATAAGCAGTGAACTGCACCATAAAGGCTAGGCTGATGATGACTACATTTTTCATAATCCTCCACGTCTCCGTAGGCTTGAAACCCGCTTCTTGGTCCTTCATTTTCACTTATAAACACTTACTGTCCGAACCAAACACAATTTCACACTAACAGCGAACACTATTGTTACTTAAATAATTTAACTGTAGCTGTTCTAATTAAAGAGTAATTACATAATTATATAAAAAATAATGTAATTTTATTACTTTTTTTATGTATGTATATTTCCTATAAATTTACAAAAGTACTTATTATAAAAGAACTTTGCGAGAATGTCATTGAGAATGTACCTCTATCCATAAAAAAAAAATCTGTAATATATTTAAAAAATATTAAATTTAATATCCAAATAAAATATATAGATAATATAAGACAATATAAACCGCAAGAATAAACCATAACATGCCATTACATGGTCCTCAATGCGAAAACTGTTAATAATTATATGTACATATATGAAATAATTAACTTCAATCGTAATTATATTAGTTCAATAATCTATTTATAATAGCTTATCAAATTATAATAAATTATATATATCTGTTCGATACTTCTATTGTTCAGATTTATCAAATAAACAAATATATAATAATGAACGTGAAACAATTATACAGGATGGAAGTGTAAGCGCCACTTTAAATGAAACCACAGTTTTAACTACTCTATAAAAGCCTAATATAAATCAGAAAAAAAATAAATTTCCAAAATTGAAAAAGTTATTTTTTCAAACAAAATAAATAATAAAATTGTCATTTTTAAATAAAACGCCATTTGTAAGGACGACGCACGCACACATAAACCTATCAAAGGAACACCGCCGCACACGCCTCATTCCGAAATCGAGTCGTTAGTTATTGGCGATAAAGTTCAAAGTTGTTTAACCTTTAGTAGTATTTTTGTAGTAGGAAGTGTTTACGTTATTGGGATCTATACGTAATCGCGTCACACAAAATACAGGTATGGATAAGAATCGTGAAATGAAAAAAAAATCCTACGTCCAAACTGTTGATGCATCTTGATTAATTTCTTTAGGTATAGGTTTGAAATATTTTACCCTATATGCTGTTTCCATAAAAGGAGCGCTGCCTCTTCCAGCCTGTATAATAATGAATCAAAAAAATGTCTTCACGAATTCTTTCATTGACATTGTTTTTTAACCGACGTTAAAAACAAAAGAAGGAGGTTATTCGACTGTATTTTTTTATATTTTTTTTTGTAGTGTATTTAGTGTTTTCGTAATATCGTTTTTTAAGTCGCTTCTTTTATTAGCTTCAATGACATTATCAGCAGAATAACATATTGTTTATAGGTCTTAAAATAAAAGTTACTCAAAAGGAAATTGAATAATTCTATACAGTGTTGCTAGTGATACTTTTTACCAATTAGTGCCAATACTATTATGTATAATTAAATTGATAATAACATACTCTTTTAATGTACTAAAATAAGTATATGATAATAGATAGAAATATTCCATATGGTCTTGCTCGTGCTGTTTAACATATGCTTGCAAATGTTCGGTTCCGACGATAACACCCAGATGATAAGAATAACGAAAAAATTTTAAATTTACATTTTTAACTTTTTTAACGTTTACATTTTTAACGTTTCATAATTACTTTGAATTTGTATTGTAATTAAACTAGTGTTGCCGAATTATCGATATTTTCGCGATCGATAGTTTTAATCTAAAAAAGCCTATACGATCGATACAACAATCGATAGTATCGATCTTATCGATACTATCGATTCTATCGATAGTTTAGAAGAATACAATACAATCGGCTAAGTGCAATACTATCGATACTATCTGTAGTATCGTATCTCCTAATCGGAAATTAATCAATACAATCGATAGTATCGATACTATTAAATGTCTAGGATACAATAGTATCGATAAAATCT
>JAATLQ010036262.1:0-36638 GCA_013421005.1 Heliconius erato x Heliconius himera | reverse complement strand
CCCTAAAGACCTTTAAATCCAAACTTAAAGAGCATTTGCTCAAAAGTGAAAGTAATTTGACATAGCTTTAATCAGTGTTTCTAGTATATATTATATATTATGCGTGTATATGTGTTTATATGTAGTCTATTTCATTGTATATATAATATCTATACTTATATATGTATTTATTTGTATGTATGTTTATTGTAGTAGTTGTTGTATATATAGTATGTATGTATTGTAGATAGTCCTTTTTTTTATATTTTTATGATTGCACTGTGATCTTATTCCGCTGTTTGCACTCATCCACTGCCATGGGTTGGCTGGAAGAGATTTCTCTTAGAAATAAGCCCGCCGTTGTAAACATATTTTTTCAACTGTATTTTACAATTTTGTTTATCTGTGCAATAAAGAATATATATATATATAGAATAGACGCAGGCAAAGGTATAAGAAGTAAAGATAGAAATTTAGCTATTAGGTCAGAGCACGTGGCAGTATTATACAAAGGATTGAGCGTCACAGGCTTCGCGTAGAACGGTAAGATTGTGACTGTCGCGCGGTCCGGAGCGAATGCGCCGCTATGCACCAGCTAGGGTGAGAGGGGCGCGAGGGCGGCGGGCACGGCGGCTTGCCGGGCGACGCTGCGCTCGCGCATCTGCGAATCTTAGGGATCCGTTACTTGATTTTATAATTATAAATAATATTTTAATATTTTCATATATATAAATTATGTCATTATATTTTATGTAAGTATATATGTGTTTTGTATAGTGTATTTTGTCTATTCTATATATGTATATATAAGTATATATTTATTATATAATGTGGGTTGCCCACATACTTACGTACTTAACCCTAGCTTAACAGGTTTCCTCTACCTACCTACATATAGCAATATATGACATACAGTGGGAAGTAAAAAATATACCTTTTTTTTATTAACTTCAATATCTGAATAAAAAGAAAAAAATATATTCCAAAAGTTTCTAATCGGCTTTGAAATAAACGAACTAACGCCGCACCCACCAAACAAATCAAATAACAATCGTCATTTCGTTGAACGAGTCACATTGTCCATAGTAAATAAAACAAGTAATCTGTAAAACCAATCAGAATATTTTTTAGTTATATTAAAAGTAGAGAATCGTCTCTGTCAATAATTTTTCTCTGCAGTTAAAACTCTATTGTTAAAAAAAAGTGAAATTTACATATTGATGAATTGTTGTGGATTCAATATCCACTCTGGGAAATGTATTATTTTCGTTTTCTCGCTTTATTATTAAAAAAAAGCAATGCAATGTCTCAAGATTGAACGGAGAATCTTAACACTAGGTTTTCTCTATCTACTCCAATATAACAACTAAATATACTATGTAAAGCTACTAAAAAGTAATTATACGTACCTACCTATAAATAAAGTTCTATCCATTTTGAAACTTTCGATAGACAGTTGGAAAACTTACGGTGCAATCCATCGTGGTCCGAAATATTAATAGTTATGGTCTTGGACCTGATCCATATGATTTTGAATCCAATTATATCAGTTTTACGCTGTATCCGGCACCCAGCAATGTAGGCAGAGGGAATCTAGTTTAGCGTTAAGGCATTCCGGTTCCCATTTTCCGCCGCATTCTGGAGGCGGAACGCAGAACTGAACGCCGCCCTGTACCTCGACACCAGAGCGAAGAAATTAATTTAAATAAATATTTCATTTCCTCAAGTTGAGATCGAACCACCAGTCGCGCTTACAGTCACACTTAAATTGAATTAATTAAAGCTTAACGTAATTGTAGCTTGAAAAGTTGAATTACTGATTAAATTAACTCTATACAAAACGCATAAAAGTTGTAAAAATAATATACTACTTTATCATCGTAAATATTATCTATATTTTTCGATAAAATTAAAAAACGTATTATATAATAATTTTATACAAATCTATTAAACTTATTAAAAACAATTAAAATATACAACATTTCTAGTTAGATACACCGTTTATTGATATGAAAAATTATTATAATTTTTAACAAAACAAAACCAACTTCTTTAATTTCATCCAGATCCCATAATCAGAACCGAACCAAACTTTCATCAAACTACCCTCGATGGGTATCCTTTGCATTACTTAATGCATTTGTCGCACATACGCTTAATGCAAATTTAAGACGTATGTGATTTTCTCATGGATACCATTGTAATGGACCAAAATGGACCAAATTAAAATAGGACCACAAGGGAAGCTTACAGGCAGCAGTTGTCATAAAAATTGCCTCACCCAGTTACAAGTTCTGAAGCATAAAAAAATACAATCGAATTGATTACCTCCTCCTCTTAGGAAGTTGGTTAATTAATAAAAGTGAAGATCGTAACCGAATATATCGACTACAGTAAATGGTTTTAGTTTTTTTTAGTATATTTTTTATTGTATTTATTTATAAATAATTTATCTTTAACTCTCTATTAAATGTATTTTTAGTGGTAAACAAATATTTTAGGACAACGCCATCTAGTGACATAATTTTCATTGTTTCATACGTTCATGTACGAAGTTGTATTTTGTAGCACTAGATGGCATTAATATTTTATTAAGTATATTAATATTAATTTTATTTGTGTTAAAAAAACTACTAATTTTTAAATAATTTTATTTTCATTAAACTTATTCATTAGTTATTAAAATTTATACCCGACACAGACAAAAGCTTATTGAATCTGTGGCAAATTGTCTTTGACTTCATCACATGACCACTTTATTTTGTCCCCGTGATCAAGTTTAGAAAATTCAAAAATAATTACGCGCAATGGCCAAAGTGGAAGTTAAGGTTGACATCCATGAAAACTCACTCGATAACAGGTAATATGTGATCATGTCTCACACAAATATATAGATCATGATTATAATTACATAATTCCACCAGTCTTAAGTGTCAATGAAGGTCAACATGAGTTTTGCAATCTGGCAAATATTCTTTCTTTTGTAATATTATTTTTGTTTAACTTGATAAATTATATTTACACTTCGTCGGTATTTACAGTGGAGATAGTGAGTTGCTGGGCATGGTTGATGAAGGATCTTTCGGTAAGTTGTATTTTTCAGTTTCCTGCTTTTGTATTTGTTGTACAAGTGACATTTATTATATTTGTTTACAAATATATAAATTCATATAAATATCTTAACACCCGCCTAAAAGTTATCGAATATACTAATAACATTATTTAATTACGAAAATTAATGCCAGTAATAAGTGTGAGTAAATTTAATTATAATTATTTGTTTTCAGAAAGTGCTGAGTGTGATAGATCACAGTTAGTTTCTCAATCGTATCTGGATAGTAATGAAGAAGACAACAGTTCTTCATACAATTTCAAAGATATATGTAAGTTTTTACTTATTTAGATTTGTTATGTTTATACAGTTGATGATTTAAATATAAATTTTAAAAATATGTGTGGCTTATACGAGTATATACACACATTTCTACATACTTTTTTAGAAAATTTCAATGAGTAAATTGAAATATGTACTGTATTTGTTAGCAATAGGTTATTACACTCATAATGAGATGATGATGAAATGTTTATAATTCATATCCTACTTTAGTAACTACTTTGTGAAATGTGGAAGATGCCAGCAAATTAATAAAATCTATTAAAAAGAAGTCAATTGAGGTGAAAATAAAAAAAAATAATCCTTTAAATGGGCAACTGTCACATTTAGAGCCGGTTGGTGTGCCGTTTAGTGTGGAGTCCCGTTGCACCTCATTACACTATTTATTAGACAAATAATATATTGTTTGTTTACAGCTGGTGCAGTAACATATAAACTTGTACAAATGACAGGAGAAGAAACACCAAACACAATGTCCACAGACCAGACACATGGTTGGTATTTTTTGTTTTATAATTATGGTAATTTGTCATTTACTTTATAGCTTGAAGCAAATTAATATGTCCATTATGGTGTAGCGGCACAGTATCTGACTGAAAGCGTAAGGATGGTATGTTTGATTCTTGGGGAAGTAAATTATTTTTCTTTATTTGCTCTAGTAACACAAAAAAATGATGCAGCATACCTAAAATTTAGGCAGAAAGTTGACTGGATTTTTTTATTTTTGAGATCGAATGTAGGCTATTTCTGTTTATTCCATGATCAATATATGAAAATTTTTTTAGCTTGATGCTTTTTTTACTAGTATTGAGTTCAAGACATTGTGTTGAGTGGCAGGACTGGTCTTTTCTCTCCATCTTGCCAAAATTGGGATATGATAATGATACTCAAGTAGGGGTCAAACCCACAACCATTGTAATTACATTCAGATACTATCCTAATGCACCACAATATTCTTAATGGCAGTGATAGCTTAGCTTTAATTACATTATTTTTGAAATAACTTCAATTATTTCATTCAAATATTTTGTCTATTCATTTATTAAATCAATTTTAAATAGTGATATCTGTTGACGTTTGCAGTAATACCAAATGGAGAATTTTATGTAATTAGTAATCCTGTACAAGTATTTGGAACGGGAGCTGCCCAAAAGAAAGTTATGCGACGGCAACCTCTACAAAATAAAGCTATCACAGCCAAAAAGGTTTGATATTTTGTCTTAATTCACCCTAACATTGATTTGTCAATTGGTTGTAGGTTCGATTCCCACTTAGGGGAATAAGTTATTTTCATATCTTTGATCTGATAAAAATATAAAATGCTGTGTTAAATTTTGCCATTCAACACACAAAGATTAAAAGAAAAAGGTATGTGGGAAATAGAGTGTCTTAACAAGAGATTCCTTCAGCCTACCCAGCTATGTGGGGAATAAAATGAAAAGCTAAAAAACTGGTTCTCTATCATTGATCAGTCAATAGGAAGTACAATTTAAAAAATGTTGACAATTTTAAGTTGTTAGAAGTATGGACTCATTTTGTACGAAATAGTTTATTTGTAATGTACCTATAAATCACAATTTTTCCTATCTATTTCCTTTATTTATACTGTGTTCAATTATATGATTCTAGGTAAGCCCAGAAGCTTAATTTTTTCTGTATTTCAAGTGACTGTCGATTTCGTTATTTGATATAAATTTTAGCTTGTTACTCCCATTCTTGAGAAAAATGGTCTAGACAGACCGACAATAATGTTATCGGACAACTAACGTTTTTTTCTGTTGATGTATGGAATGTGTGGAATGATTAAATAATAAATAAATAACAATTGTAAATTCGATTTCCATTCAGGGAAATGTAATATTCAATATTTTAATTTTATGGCTCTGGTAAAGAGGCAAGACGTGACCATGAATTCTACTACTATACACGCAAGAATTCAGCAGAAAGTGAACCAGGGGGGAACCAGGTTCCCTCTGTCTGCCCTACTATGTGCGTGATACAATGTGAATCTAAAAATATGTTTTCTATTTAACAGAGAGATGATAAAAGGAGAGCAACACACAATGAAGTGGAGAGGCGTAGAAGGGACAAAATAAACAGTTGGATCACAAAGTTGGCAGCACTAGTACCTAACTCTGGCCTCCCCGACACGGCTAGTAAGGGAGGCATATTGGCGAAGGCCTGTGATCATATAACCGAATTGACGGAGAAACAGAAAAAGTTAGTATTATTAGTTAAATTTATATTATTTTTAAAATTTTTTTTTATAGTAGAAGATCTTTTTTAGAAAATTAAAAAAAAATTGAATCCTGTACTCCACTAAGTCATAAGTTTATTATTAAGCTTAGAAATTCAAGTTAGATTCGAAACTCTTATATGCTGGTTACAACTTATTTAAATGATTGTGTTTATGTAAATAAATTGTAATATAAAATAGAATTTTATGTTTCGATTAAGATATCTTGTGTAGAATAAATAGAAAAATGGCATAATTTCCATACAAGTTTCCTGTCAACATTCTATGTTATGCTCTTCGTGAGTTATTATAAAGTTTAGATTTATTAGAATATAATTAATTTATTCATATTTGTGTTCGCCTTTCAGATTAGAAAAGTTAGAAGTTGACAACGACAAGCTGGTTTTAGAAGTATTAAGGCTGAATCAACAATTATCTGAGCTTCAAAAGGAAAATGACTCATTGAGAATTCAAATAGCGGACAATTGTATAGTGTCTAGTATAAATCATAGACCTAAGGGACAGAAATCTTAGTTCAAATATAATTAATAAACTTATTTAGAGTACCATAATGCAGGTCTACAAAAAAAGAAAGTTTTTGAAAAGCTGTTTCGATAATTTTAACTAGTTTATATAATTTATGAATGTGTTAAATCTGAAAATGAATTCTTTTTATGTAATAAAAATTTACCATTTAATCTATATATATAAAAGGACTTGTGCTGACTGACTGAGGTAAGACGCACGCACAGCCGTAACCGCTGTGCGTAGAAACGTGAAATTTGGGCAGATGTTTATTTTCATATTCTGGACATCCACTAAGAAGGGAATTTGAAAAATTTTAACCCTAAAGGGATGAAATAGGGGTTGAAAGATTGTATGGAAAAATTTTTTAATCTGTACCGATTTTTATAAAATTTGAAATTCAGACTCTTAAAAATATTTCATTGAACACGTGTTTCATAGTTTTTAAGAATTCACCCCCTAAGGGTTCAAATAAGGGGTTGAAAGTTTATATGGAAAAATCTTTAAATTGCCACCGATTTTTACAAAAATTTAAATTCAGACTGCTAAAAATATTTTATTGAACACGTGTTTCGTGGTTTTTTTAGAATTCACTCCTAATAAGCGGGCGAAGCCGCGCGCGCCCTCTAGTTTGTAATAAAAAGAATTCGCTTTTATAGTACACTTAAATAATAATGTAGTGTTTATTATTATTTTTTTTAATTTATCATTAAAATGCATCTAAAGCTTTTAAAATTGTTAATACTTTACTGTGTTAATAAAAAAAATATCTTTCAGGATGTACAACAAACATCAACAGATTTAATAAATATTTGGTTTCTTATTTTAGACTCTGTTGCTAGAATTTGTACCATCAAGATAAAAAGGTAGTAATTACTTTTTCGTTTTTATAAATATTTGTTAAAATCATAGTTTTTACAAGGAAAAATGCAAAAAAAATCTACATCCTATACATTTAATGATTTTATTTTTGTTTTTATTACATCAAATTAACTTGAGAATCAAATGAAATTGTTCAAACAGTCTTTTTGATTGTAGACCTGTGAATAATGGAAACTGAAGGTGCTAAGTTCTAAGCTTAGTTGTTATTAAGAAAATAATGTTATTGAATTGTTAACTGTTTAATATGGTCTGTGTTTTATGTCGATTATTATTATTTTATTAGTTACTATCGAAATATGAATTTGTTCGCAATTTTGGACTTTTAATTTAAATTTTAAGAGGCCAGTCGTGGCGCAGCGGCACAAAGTGTGGCTGTAAAACCGACTGGTTGTGGGTTCGATCCCCACTCGAGGAAATGAAATATTTACTTAAATTTATATTTTCATTTTTTCGCTCTGATGTCGAGGTTAAGCGCGGTGTTGAGTTCTGCCACTCTACACGCGATGCCTCCAGAATTCGGCAGAAAATGTGGGACGGAATGTCTTAACACTAAGTTCCCTCTGCCTACCCTTCTGTGTGCGGGATACAGCGTGAAGCTGATTTTAAATTTTAATAAATAAAACAAACATTATAAGAAATAAAAATGTGCCACAATCTTTGTAAATATGTCTTGTCAGTTTGTTATTCTATATAAAGTTTAAATACTTATTTAATTAAGTAAATAACCTTTCGTTTTAATTTGTTTACATTTTTAGCAGGGATGTTACAGATATAAGGTTCGATCCTATCGTGTATATTAAATTATTTTGGATTATCTGGGGAGTTTGGTATAGTTTCGTTTTATTTCGTTTACAAAAATAAGCTTCTTTGCGAAACATATTCTTTTAAAGGATCTGCTCTTGACAGTTTCTAATGTTTGTATATTTCTAGTAAAAAATATCTTAACCCATCATCTAACCTTAATATCCCTGTTACTTAGTTTTATTTATGGCACTTTTTAATTAAAATTTATTTTCCATAATTTGTGATTACATTAAAATGTTATAGCGAAAAGTTGCAATATAATGATAATAGCGAATTTAATAATTATTATAAACATATTTAGAATACGATATCTGTTTAGTATTAAAGTTTTTTATTAACTACTTTCCATTTTCATTTCTTTTTAGTTGTGAATCATTCTATATATATTCTGAATGAATAGGTTTATAAGTTGACTTGCAGACATCATTTTTTAATATTTTTAAACATTTTTAAAGTGTTATTCCACATATAGGAAAGAAAACTACTTATTTAGAAAACGTATAAAAATTTGAACATAGCGGGCTGTCGGTAGGTTTCCAGGAGGCGCGAGTTCGAGTCATATAATTTTTTAAATCATATTTCAACTCTTTAGTACTCTTTAGTAAGAGAATTATTGAAAAAAATAACAAATTTGGTTTGTACTTGTTTGTTATTCATCCTATAAATGAATTTATCCTATATATATAGTCTTTGCGTGGTCTTAACACAGGCTTCCTCTGCCTATTCTGCTATACGCTGAATAAAACTAAAAAGAATTGAAATTAAAACATTATAATAATAAAAAATATATGTTTGCAAGTCGATTTATCAACCCACTTGAGCCTGGTACAGGTATATGTGTAGTTTCAAATAAATTATCTAATCATATGAGTACAATAGGTTTAAATGCCATTTTTTTTATTATGGAAATATGTTATGGAGAAACGTAAAAATTGTTAACAGTTAACTTCCAATAATGTAAAAAATAATAATCGGAATTTAATTATAATTTTGAACTTCAAATATGCGAATATCCGGATAATCAAAGAATTAAAATCGTGAAGAAAATAAAAACAATTTTCGTATTTATTTTAAATTTTATTATTTAATACAATTAAAAATAAATACGAAAATTGTTAGAGTTACACGTCTACATAATATTATATGTACATGGCCAGTTAATAGTCCGAAAGATCGAGTCGGATTTTTACCGTTATTATAAATTGAATATAAATTTAAAACTAGGTATAAATCTATTTTTCATTGTTGCTTAACATTATTATTTTATCATTTTTTTATCAAAATAACTTTGTTTATAAGTTTGTACCAAATTTTATATTTAGTGATTAGATTTTAGTTTTATGAAATTGTTATATAATAATAATAATAAGAAAACAATTGTATTTGGAATTTGACACAGTTATATGTTTAGTAATATTATGATAGTAAACGAGACCATTTTACATTACGTCTATAGCATTATTTTCATTTTAGTTTTTTTTTACCCAAACGTTTTGCCAATAAGCAAAACTTTTTTTTTACAATTATTTATTAAATTATGTTATGTTTAAGTATTAGATTTAAATTATTTGTTATTGTATACATTCTAAATGCAACGTGTGTCTTAAGTGATACACCAATTTTTCGTGTTGCAGCATTAAGACAGTCATTGTTTGTAAAAATATGACCAATTTACACGAAATATTGAATAAAACATATGTTCTTTCTTAGCCCTGACTTTATTATTTACTTGAAATTATTTTGTACATAAAATAAAATTGAAATTAAGTTACAAGGGTGTTTTTTTTTACATTTTTATTAGTTCAAAGATTTTTTTTTAATTACATTCAAAACCACTTAAACTTATAAAAGTACTAGCGGACCCGGACGCGGCTTCGCCCGCTTGAACTATACGAATGTTTATTAGATATATTTATAAAATTGTTTTTGAAAATATCTAACTAATTTAAATGAAGAAAATATAAGTAAACGTAACCATATTAAAATATTAATAAAAAAAAACTAAACAAAACCAGCTACATTATTAATATCATCAAAGTAAAATAAATAATTGAAAGAATTAAAATTAAATGTGTTGTGATATGTTTTTGCAAGTGCATGTGGTTATTTACATAATACTCAAATACAATAAAAAAATATTATATTTTTTGTCTCTGTCTGTCTTTCTATTTTACCGAGCTAATGTCCAGAATAACTGAACTGATTTTTTTAGACTTACAGTGATCGATTTTGCTGACCCGGGAAAAATATTTTACACGTTTTCCTTGCGCGCGTACATAGATACTATATGAAATAACTAAAGTCCTTTCTACATTAAATATGTAGAAATTTTGGAAACAATATCAAATAAAATCCCAAAAAACTAAACCGTCAACCTTCAATTTCGAATCAGTGACATCTCCTTAATTAATTATTCGAATTTTATACAATAAACTATAATTTCAATCAAGATTACATGCTAAAAGTGACTATTATATTCATTTTCATATATAACGATCAATATCAAATTATAGAAAATACATACAACAAAAACCCGAAAAATATAAAGTAAATTAATTAAAATGGTTACTTTTGCTCAATCTTCAGAGATAAAAATATACCATCGTGGACTTATTTAAACATTATTTAAAGAACAATATTTTTATTAGACATTGTTTTTATGTATCTCATAAGGTTGAGTCGGCGCACGCCATGTATGCGTTAAGCAAGCCCATTTTGGGTGACGTTTTCTTATAACCACAAACTTTGCAAACCGTTGCTTAGCAACGGTCGGTTGTTATTAAGATGGCAGAATAAATTGCCTGTCAAACTAAAAAATATTTTAATATTTTAGTATATATCGACAATATTACAAATATGAGAAAGAAAGTAACCTATGTTCATCCGAAGACCCTCAAGTATCTCTATATGAGTATTTTATCACAATTGAATCAGCGGTTTGGCCCTGATTGCGTCACAGACAGACAGACAGACAGAGTTACTTTCGAATTTGTAATATAGGTATGGATTTTTTAAATCACAAAAATTTTTTATAACTATAATAATTTAAATTCAAATCCAACCCTCAGATCGGTAAGTATTAGTAGTAACGATGAAAAAGCCGAAAAAAGAAATTGTTATCATGTAAGATTGGTAGAGTATACAGTGACAGTTAAAATAAAATGTACCCAAATGAGCCCCCGCAGGGGGCGCCCTTACACTCTTCGACTCCTCTCAAGCAGCCAGGTAGTGCTTGCATTTCTTCTGGGACAGAGTACCCTCTTCCCTACCCACCCGGTGTCGCTGTAAATGCCAATAGGGCTAACAGCAATAACTTTAAGTTCGAACAAAAAAAAAATAGCTTTATTCTTTAAATTCGAGTTCACCAGTAAATAGTAATGGTTTGCGAAGCTTAATCTGACCTGAGTGATTATAAAAGTAGAATCAGAAAAAAAAAATTATTCAACATAATAATGTTATATCAAATCTTCTTCGCCATTGTATTCTCATTTTTTTTTATTCTCTCTTTGTCGTTTGAGTTATTAATAAATTATTTCATTATATCATCAAGTAAGGTGTTGTTTCCACTTTTTTATTTTTACTCCTTGGTCACATAATTTTTCCCATTTTTGTAACTGTACCAGGCACTATTATCACTGCATAGTGCCAACTTTATTTTTAACTTTTAATAGATCGAACATAAATAAAAATATTAAGAATGAAACCATGACGCTGCTGTCAGTACAAGAAGTGTAGAAAGAAGCAGTGTGTGAGAAGTGACGTCAGCGTTCCACCTACACTATTAACAAATGCAAAGCTCTACTTAGACCTCGCGGACTGTAATCCTATAGAAATTAATCTGAGTGGCTAATTAATTTTATTTTTTCCATTACGACACTTAAATTTCCCAACAATTGGTTTAGTGATTTTACATTTTAATATTTTTCAAAAAATTAAATAAGTTTTTTTTTTAAATAGGTCTATTTTTTTCTTATATCTTAATTTTACCACAAGCATATTTTATTAGTGCTGTCCAAATTAAAACGTATCAAAAAATCACCTTTTATAGCAGAGCGTGGTTTCGATCCACGGACCTCTGGGTTATGGGCCCAGCACGCTTCCACTGCGCCACTCTGCTCTATACATATAGTTGTGAAAATAAGGAATTATAAACTAAAAAACCTTTATTAAATAATTTTTATTTAGTGTATGTAGTTTTGAATACTATTTTATAAACAAAAATAAATCACGGTGTTGAGTTGAGTTGAGTTCCGCCACTCAACACGCAATGCCTTGATAATTAGATGAAAGTGGAGAACGACTGTCTTAATACTAGGACATAGTGTGAAGCTGAAAAAAAAATTCTCAAGTCACATTTTACTTTGTTAGTCGGTATTTTATTTTTTTAAGCTAAATATAAATGCTTCCATTACATATATAAGTTATTTACAAGGTCGGTTGTAAAATAAAAATAGATATAAATTACGATGTATATTTGTTAATATTTACTTTATTATTTCACGCATTTGTTCTATTATAAAATATAATTATTTATTTTAGTCAGCTTCACGCTGTATTCTATGGAACCTTGTTTTAAGACACACCGTTAACCACTTTCCGCCGAGTTCTGGAGGCATTGCGTGTTGAGTGGAACTCAACGTCCACTCTTTGCCTCGACAACAGTGTAAAGAAATTTAAATATAAAAAAATATAATTTCCGTGGTTCGAGTGGGGATCGAACCCACAACCAATCGATTTTACAGTCACACTTTGTGCCCCTGCGCCACGACTAGCCTCCATTTATTTTAGTGATATTCAAAAATTTATTAAAAATGTACAATCAAAGGTTATTTTTTAATATAAGATTTTTGCACTGTGTGTTTAATCTTGTAACAAATTGAAATATTATAAAATATTCCTCATTAGCTTTTCTTAAAAAATCATAAACGGATATTATTATTCAAACATAAATAAAAATGCGAGAGTAATTCAGGTTGTTTATTGTGGAAAAAGAAAATAAAACAGTAGTTTATTAATGTGCCCACATGCACATTAATAAATTACTGTGTTAGTATTATTTTAGTACATACCCAGATTTTAAAGCAAAAAAAGAACCAACTAGCTCTCTTTTACAAAAATTACACAGTAAAACGGAAATAATTTCTCGCATAACACGGCCCGACAACAACTTTATGAGTTATCTGTAGTATGCGGGCACACTTGCGCAGAATGGGTATATTAGATAGGAGGCCACACGCGAGCCCCGACAGAACACTAAAGTACAGTAGATCGGGACACCAAGTGTCATTTTTTTTTCTCATAAATGGCACGAAGTGACGCGGAACTCCGCATATTGAGTATTATGCACGCGACTGTTTTTACAACACAAACTTCTTATTGGGCTTTATCACATTAGAACATATCATAATATAAAAAAAACTCACGAGTTTTTACACTGTTTCTTGATGTTTTAATGGACTGAGACATCATTTCTTTATATTACCAAGTGGTATTCTATATTTTTACTTAGAAATATCTCGTATCGTATCATTTCGTTATCCCATTTTCTAAGGATTTAACTTTACACTTTCCAAATATACGGGATGGAAGTGTAAGCACCACTTTAAATGAAACCACAGTTTTAATTACTCTATAAAAGCTTAATGTAAATCAGAAAAAAATAAATTCCCAAAAATGAAAAAGTTATTTTTTCAAACAAAATAAATAATAAAATTGTCGTTTTAAAATAAAACGCCATTTGTAAGGACGACGCACGCATACATAAACCTATCAAAAGACCACCGCCGCACACGCCTCATTCCGAAATCGACTCGTAGGTATTGGCGATAAAGTTCAAAGTTGTTTAACCTTTAGTAGTATTTTTGTAGTAGTAAGTGTTAACGTTATTGGGATCTATGCGTAATCGCGTCACACGAAATACAGGTATGGATAAAAATTGTAAAATGAAAAAAAAATCCTACGTCCCAAACTGTTGAGGCATCTTGATTAATTTCTTTGAGTATGAGTTTTAAATATTTTACCCTATACGCTGTTTCCGTAAAAGGAGCGCTGCCTCTTCCATCCTGTATAAATATGAAGTAAATTGAGCAATTTTAATTCTTATAATAATATAAATCGAGACTATTGCGGCGCGGCGGCACTAGGTCTATGAACGCGACTATCGTATTTTCGATTCCCACTCAAGGCAATGAAATTTTTGTTTTCCCGCTCTCGTAGACAAATCTGGCGTTCAGTTACGCCACACAACATATAATGTCTCGAAAATAGGGAAGCGTATAAAGAACAGAGTGTCGCAAAATTAGATTCTCTCTTCACATCCAGCTCAATGCTACATGCGTGTGTAAAAAAATCAAAATACAATAGCTTCAGTAAGTATTACATGTTGCATTGTATCGGTCTTTTCCGCAAGTTTTCTTTGTTGTTCGATACATAGTTTAGATCTGCTGTGGTGTAGCTTCAGGTCGTACGATTTGCAGAATTTTGCATCACAAAATTGACAGGTAAACGGTTTTTCGCCTGGAAAGAAATAAAATGGTGTAATTATAAAACAGTAAAAAAAATCTATTACTTTATCATCATTTGAGAGATTTTTACAAAAAGTTAGTTCATGTGATCATCAACTTCCATTGACATACGAAAATGGATCTGAAAGATCTAATGAATTAAGATAACAGTCCGGCTTAAATTATAAAATGCCGTCTTAGTAAAAGATATGTAATAGAATTTTTATTGACATATTATGGAAAATTACATTATTTCTGGAAAATCTTATAATGGACCTGAATAGTATGAAATTTGAATTCAAAATCTATATTATATAAACATATATAGAATTGAGGCCGGTCGTGGCGCAGCGGCACGAGGTGTGACTGCAAAACCGACTGGTTGTGGGTTCGATCCCCACTCGAGGACATGCAATATTTACTTAAATTTATATTTCCATTTCTTCGCTCTGGTGTCGAGGTTAAGCGCGGCGTTGAGTTCTGCCACTCAACACGCAATGCCTCCAGAATTCGGCAGAAAGTGGGGAACGGAGTGTCTTAACACTAGGTTCCCTCTGCCTACCCTGCTGTGTGCGGGATACAGCGTGAAGCTAATTTTATATATAGAATACACTATAGTTACCGCTGTGACGTTTCATATGCCGGCTCAGGGTGTCTTGTCGAGCAAACCTTTGAGGACAAAAGCTACACGCGTAAGGTTTCTCTCCTGTGTGATATCTGAAATTAATGCATAATTATGATATAAAATTATTTTATTTGGTTTTTTTCCGCTTTTTATTACAACTTCATGCGCGCATGTATCGCGCATGTAGTAGGGTAGGTTAATCTACTATTAACAATAGGTTCCCTCTGTCTACCCTGCTGTGTGCGGGATACAGCGTGAAGTTGATTTAATTTTGATTTTTTGAAGTATTTGAATTCTCAGCTCTGGTTCTCAGAAATTGAGGGACTTGACGATCCAAAACACGCCGTCTCAAAATCAGTAAAACGGAGTATCTAAACACTTACTTCCCTCGGACTACCCTGCCGAAATGAGGGACACAGCGTGAAGTTAAAGAAATAGTATACTTTCTTACCGCATATGTATAGTTAAATCTGATGTTCTATAAAATCCTTTGCCACATTCTTCACAGTTTAAAGTAAATTTATTTAGATGCCTTCTTTTATGAATATTATAATTGGACGAACTACTGCATATTGCCCCGCATATACTGCATATATAATTCTGAAAATTAGTTTAATTTATTTTCAATATTTCTTAAAGTATTATTTTACAAAAAGAAAAGTTTTTCTTTACTTAATCAAATCAAATGTAGATAAACATATTGATTTAATATGCCAAGACTTTATATTTCATATGTTGATGATGAAATTGTTTTAATATTTTTTAAAATAATTGTTTAATGTTTAACAAATTTTGATGAAATAGTGTATGGTAGTATATATAGCTGATGATGTATTTTAATCCACTTAATTAGAATACTAAAAGTGTAATACTGTTATAATATGTTTTCATAACAGTTAAATTAAAAAAAAGCTAAATTGCTTATAAATTTTTTACTAGCAACAAACATTTTACCGAACACAACAAAATATTAAAATTATTATTTCTAAATTTTCTTGAATCAACATACTGTCTAAAATGTATTTGCCAAAAAAAATGTCATTTCATACCTTCCCTACATCTTTTTTTGTTTTTGTCCTGATTCCCGTGTGAATGCTTAAATGTTGGCCAAGTTTTGATTTTGATGAAAATTTTATATTACATTTATCACAGTTATATGTTTTCAAATTCTGAAAGAAAAAAATAAATAATATGATGAAACACAAATTAGGAACCATCCACAAACTATATCACAAGGATTTCAATATTGTTTGACCCGTGCTACAGTAGCCAGTAGATCACATTTGTGAGACGTGACATAGTGTGCCACAGAAATAAATAACTTATTAAAAAAGCAATTCGGATGATGATGTTTTTGATGTCACAAATATTAGGACCATGCCCACCCCTAGTCCCAAAATGTCACACTTCGACCCTCTTCCCCCCACTTAACATGTGACGCATATCTATAAATGGCTCCTTTACCAATAAATCAAATTAGTTTTTATAAATATACGAAGTTTTTATAAATGTATAAACGTAATGGTTATGAATTCAATTCAGACTCTAGGAAAATAATTAGTGAATTATTTAATTTTCTCACTTGTTACCACAAGACAAAGCGCGGCGTTGAAGTCCACCACTTAACACACAATACAGTTTAGAAAATAGTCTTGTTACCAAAACACAAATTGTGGCGTTGAATTCCGCCACTCAACACGCAATATCTCGCAGTTTAGGTTGAAAATAAAGAACGAAGTGTCTGCTAAATGAGCGAAAATAAAATATTTACCTGGTGACCAGCCAGATGTTTTGTAATACATCTCGACGACATAAACATTTTGCCGCAATAATCACATATATATTTCTTACGAGTCCGTTTCCTCTTTGGAGTCTCTATTCTAATCTTGTGATGTTTAGTACAATGCACTTTCAAAGCAACTATGTTCTTGAACTGTCTTTCACACATTTTACAATAAAAATTTGTTATACAATATTTATTTTCTATAGGAGACAAGTTGTTTATTAATTTTGTATCTTCACTATTTGTTTCTTTATTTAAATAATTTTGTATATGTTCAATTTCTTCAATATCTATTAAACTGTCTTCATAATCGATAGTTTTTTGTTTATTATTATTCATATTGAGGAATTCGTCTAAAACGTCTATGTCGTCTTGGCATACACTGTTCTTGTTTGTTTCCTGTATTTCTTGAGTAGTACTTGTAATGTTGTCATCGATAGTATCGCCAAATAATATGTTTGTTATTAAAGGTGTTGGTGGAGCTGATATATTTTGTAATACTAGAAAGAAATATTAAAATTATATTAAAAAAAATGTTTAGGTGAATTGATAAGTTCAAGTTCGAAACGAAAAAAAATTGACTTTACGTTTTACCTTCAAAACTCCAGATCATATCTTTGAAATCTAGGGTTGTAAAGAAAAATTGTAACTAAAATAGTTAGGCATTACGTGTTGAGTGGCGGAACTCAACGCCGCGCTCTGTCTTTACACTGGAGCAAAGGAATAAAAATATTAAATATTTCATTTCATAGAGTGGCCATCAAACCCATAACCTGCCACGGTTCCAGTCACACGCTTGCTTGCATCTGCTCCACGATTGACTCGGAATGGTTTATGTTGTGGAAATATTGTATTGTACATCAAAACCTAATAATAGTGTAAGAAAAAAAATTGTATTTTTACAAATATTTAAAATTAAAAACGATTTACCTGGTGGTGTCAAAAGTATTTCGTCTAACATAACTTTTTCAGCATTGACATTTTTCAATGCATTCTCCAAGTTAGCATCAATTGTGCATTTGTTTTCTTCAATATCTGTTTCTTTATTGAAATCATTTATGTTAAATTCTACAACAGTTTTACCTAAATCTGAATTATTATCTTCAGTTTTAATTTTTTTCTCTTCTTGTGTGTCATCATTGACTTTTTTTGGTGAATCATTATTGATTGAATTTGTTGTTGAAAATGGACTGAAACTGTTTAAAAAATATAATTGAGAAATAATATATTTGCTTAATGTTATTATTGTATTTGCTCAATTTTATATTATTTTTACATAAATTATAGCTATAGATACGGCTATTATGTATTTGTAATACTTCTATCTTGTACTTAAATGTAAATTGTTACTGGAGTCAACTTCATTATGGGTCTGCCATAGAGCAATGGCACAGGCTTTGACTGCAAGTGTGACAGAGTTTTGATTCCAAATTGTAATATTAAAATTATTTTCATTTCTTCACTCTAGCACTTCACATGCATATCTCAAAAAGTAGTTTGCACCATAAGGAACTCCTTACTTATAATCCAGTCTAAAGTCACTATCAAGTGACACATCTTCCTGTAGCCAATGTGAGTCGAGAGAATCTTCTAGAATATCTGCCTCTTCTTCTATCACTTCACATATAATACGAGCTTCACTGTCTGGTATTTCTTCCGTGGGTAAAATATCTCTCATAAAGTTCTGTATACTTGTGCATGTTGACTCTGCAATGTATAACATTTTTATTTTTATAAAAAGTATTAAAAAATATATAGCAACTTTTTTCAGCATTTTACTCTCATACTAGACAGTCATACAGCATGATACATATGCACATAGCAGAGGCATAAAACCTAGTGTTAACACACTCTGTTCCTATTAAGATATTACTATTCCCTACTTTCCATTAACTTCTTGAGGCATTACATGTTGAATGGAGGGACTAATGGCATGTTTTGCCTCATAACCACAGTGATGAAATTAAAATATTAAATATTTCATTCCCCTGAATGGAATCAAATCCACTTCACGTTTATATAGGCATGTCTGTGCTTCTGCGCCACAAGGGCCTCAAAAATAGTTAAAACTATAATTATAATAATATTACCATTATCATCATCTTTGATTTTGTTATAACCTGGAGTACTATTACCAATATTTATTGGAAGCCTGTAAAGCACAAATGTTAACTTATTAAACATGTAATGTAGAGTTTCAGTGTAAATAATAAAAATGGTTCTATACATTTTTACAAGCAACAAGATATAATTAATGTTACCTTAATTTAAATGAATCTTCATTATTTTTAAGGAAAGTGATAAAATCTGTATTATCACCAGATTCTTTGTTCTCCAAGTAGTTCTTTAGCTTTTTATCAGAATTCCTACATGTTTTCTTAAAATTACAAGCATTTCTCATATTAACACAACATTCTTTACAGAGTTGGAAATCAAAGGCATCGTTACGTTTTACCTAAAATAATAATATATGATGGTAAAATATCTCCAATACTCAATCCATATTAAGCGCTGTAAATTTCAAATACCTGCAACCCAGTGGAATAAACAAATAGCCGTCTATTTCTTTCAGTATACTGAAATAAGTCCACAGGTTCATATTTTGTTAAGCAACCACGACAAAAACTATCCATTATAAGCTTAAAGCCTTATGCAATATATTAAAAGTAATAAAAAATATCTGTGTATAAAAAAGTATGTGTTATTAATTAAAGATGTTTAGCCGATACCGATAGGAGATAATTATAATATGTTTTTGTTATGACTTTTCGACTTCTCAAGTAGAATTTAGTATTTACATATTAAAAAATGCTATGCAACCACTAAGCAGTATTGCCAGATATATTTACTGACAACTGTGACAATTTTTCGTATTTTTTTTATACCATAAAAATTATATATTTATATCGTTAGAAATATTTATCCTATTTTGGTTTAAAAATAAGGTACGGTAAAAAATAATTAATGTTAACCATATCAATATCGCGTTCTATTTCGATAAACCTATATTTTTTAGCTCTGATCTAAATCCGGATTCAATGGCGGGGTCAATAATAATCATTCATAATCATAGTTATAATTTGTAAATATGACATCTATAATTCCTATCAGATTTAAATATAAATATACATTAAAACTATGCGATTTGAGTAGGTAACAATAATTTAAGTTTCTATAAATATATTTTTAATTGGCAACTATTCTTACAATAATCAATTTATCATAAACTTTGACGTCAAACAGAAATCATCCGTCACAAATAAAAATAGATTATTATTTACTATCAAGGCCGTATTAGTAAACAATGACGGAATATCTAATATTGTAGTTTACAAAAAGACAACATGGAGTCTACACAAGAAAATAATGTTTCTGATGTATCGCTTACCATTAATAGATCCATTAAATTTTTACATTTTAGCGACGGTGTAGAAGAGGAATTGCAAGAAGAAAAGATAAGTGAACTTCAAAGTGCGCCTCATGATAGTGAAAATGTAGATACTGTAAGTGACATATATATATTTATATTTTTTATCTTCACATTGCATCCCGTACATCGATCGTAGAATCGGCAGAGGCAACCTGGGAACCTAGTTGCCATGTGTTAAGTAACTTGTTACCCTTTAAGACACTAACGTTTCCCACTTATAGCCGATATTTACCCACACCCTGTCTTTACAGTCGCCCGTTTCTGTCCCCGTACTATAACTGGCCTCAAACGTTTCAAATCAAATTTTAATTTATTACTTTCTAATGACAAATTAATTTAAGAAATCAAATCATTTTTTTTCTTAATTCTTATAAAAATATCATATTTGTTGTTGTAGAAATCTATGGCGTGGGGTCCATGGTTATCATATTATGCTTGGAAATCTAGTAGTAAAGTTCTAAGTGCAGTAGATACTGCAGGTGAATCATTGGCAGGTTTGTTTGGAATAACAACTCCAAAATATCAAATTGAAATAAATGAATATGAAAGAATGCAAGAAGAAAAGAAAAAACTGGAAGAAGAGTCAACTGGATGGGTGCCTAAAAATACTGGAGGGGATGTGCCTTTAGTATTGAACGAACCAGTAAAAGATATTGAAAGAGCAGAGACTGCCTGAAATATTTTATTTATATTTGTTTTTATTGTAGTATGGTTAGGAAAGCTTTAAATATTTTTATTATATTTTTATAATTATAATCACAATTGCAATCAATCATTATAATATGTAATTTATATTAGTGATAATGCAAAACTAACAAATGAAGCAAACTTTTAAAGTATTTATTCTCCTATTATAAATTTTTTGTAAACATCTTAAACAAAGTGGTATTTTATATTACTTTACAATATGTGTATTTTTCTTTGTTTGTGAATTACAGTTTAAAGTAAATAATTCTGCAAGAATTAATTATATTAAAACACTGTTTATTAACCCCATTTAATTTCAAAATTATGTCCATATGCATATAATCAGGATGAATAAAACAAGAATTTGATTACTGCTGTTTATCTATACTGCTGTCTGGATTAACTTTATTTTAATTAATTTTAATTTAATGTTGTTTTTTGTTTGGCACATATATTAAATCTTTCTAATCTTATATAAAATACCATCCACATTCATGGTTTCTGTATTTGTGACAACCCCACTTTTAAGGAGCTTTTATTGCTTGCTTGCATAGCATAGTTTTATTTATTATTATTATTTTTAATAAGAATAATGTGTACACATTTATATTGTAAAAGTATTTTATTAATTAAAAAAAATAAACACATTGGTCACAATCTGTATATATTTTAATTAATTCTACACCTTCATAACTCAACTTTAATAACTTGGTGAAATGAGAGCTGATTCAAATTCCAATTTTTGAACAAAATTTTTTGTTTTAAACATTGGGCGTAACTTCATGGCGGCCAAGAATCGTCGAACGTACTTAAAGTGTTGTGCAGCGTTGAATAATAGTATTGACTATTGGTAGTATAAAAGCTCCTTTACGATAAGTAATGTAATAGCGACATCTATTACCAGGTATACGGAAACTACTTAAAACTTCGGGCTTAAAGAAAACACCTGCGTTTTTTGTAGTTGCATAGAATTATTCATATAACCAGCTAGATGGCTCTACAGTAATAATTTTATAGTTATTTATTTTGAAATTTGTCTTTACTATAATAAAACGTGTGATAAATACTTAATTAGATGTTTTTTTTATTTAACAATTATATTGTTTTTTTTATAAAATTTAAAATCCTTAAGTTATTTACATGATCGATACACTAATAATGTGGAAACAAATTATAAAACAAGAGGAACGAGTTAATTGTTTCCATAATACATATTAAAAAAAACAAACCAAATATACAATCAAAATTGAATTAAAGAAATTAAAACTTTCTATAATAAGAAATAGAGTCCACATTCCGCATTTCTAACGAGATTATAAATTACTACACCTATCCAGCAAAACCTCATATCGCAAGCGCCCCACGATCCACCATTGCATTTTCAACTTTATTACCCGAAAAATAGAATTTAAAATAATAATAACTTACCACACATTATTGTTTGTCAGTGTTTAGTGTGTGATATGTCGAAATGTAAACGGTTCGAGCTGTGTCCGCAGATCAATATGCGTGTTGCGCGAGGGTGCTTACACTCGTGCGATTGGCCGGCGTGTGTGGGGCGGGGCCCGTGTGTGAGGCGCGGTCTCGGTGACGCCGAATTTTGGCGCCAAATCGCGTGTTCTATTTTCAAGATTTGCTGCTGGACCATAGTGTTGGGTTTTGTTTTTTTTTTGTTCCAGAATGACGTAATGATTTCGTTGTATTGATTGGTTAGGTATTTTGTTTTTAATTTATTTTTTAAGTATTTGTTTTGTTCATACTTTTGTAAATTTTTTTAGATACATAGTTTAATTATGCATAACGTAATATAATTTTATTGTTTTTTTTGTGTATAGAGGAAGACGCTTCATCTTTTAGGTACCCACAAAACAGTAGGTACATGATGACTCATATTAAGTAGGTTATTGTAAAATAAAAGACATGAATATTTATTTCAGATTTTTATTGAAACCATTATATGAGGCCGGTCGTGGCGCAGCGGCACGAGGTGTGACTGCAAAACCGACTGGTTGTTGGTTCGATCCCCACTCGAGGAGATGAAATATTTACTTAAAATTTATATTTTCATTTCTTCGCTCTGGTGCCGAGGTTAAGCGCGGCGTTGAGTTCTGCCACTCAACACGCAATGCCTCCAGAATTCGGCAGAAAGTGGGGAACGGAGTGTCTTAACACTAGGTTCCCTCTGCCTACCCTGCTGTGTGCGGGATACAGCGTGAAGCTAACAAAAAAAAAACAAAATTATATATATTAGGTTAAAACAGTACAAATGAGTAGGAATATGATTTATTAAACGTGTTACAATTATGCACAAAGTTATTATTTACATACGAGTACATATAAACCTACATACACTTAAAACTACACAAGAATGATACTAATGTACTCGTAGCTTTTACTTAAATAAAAATCCAAATCGTGACGGATCATCTTTTCCATATAGGTATCAAAATCAATTTTTGTTTTTTTTTTGGACTCGAATCTCATGTATTATTCAGAGAAATTTCTTTTTATTACATAGGTAGGTATATATTGTAACTTTTTATATTTTTATTACCTATACCTTATGTGCTTATCTATAAAAACCATAAATATTGATATTGATGATTTATTACTTTAGGTACATTTAGCTTTATCATGTAGGTCTATCGACCTACAGTTTTATGGTTTTTACCATTTGCTATTTTATACTAAAAATTTGTTATTAAAAATCAAAAGGTATCTATCTATAGAATAGACTGGTTGCACTGGTAGCAAATATTACTAACACCTACGAAGATACATTTAGGTACGTCTATTTACTAAACATTTGGAAGTTTGGATCAACATTTTTGGTACTAGGAAATAGGCAGGTAGACCTACGTCATGCCACGTCATGAGCTCTGAGGTTCATTATCAAAAAAATATTGAACGCAAAATAATATGAAAAGAAATTGATTTAAAGTCAAAAACACATTTAAAATAACCACAAACACAGACAATAAATCATACGAGCCCATTCGAAATAATTTACGACGAACGCCATAATTATTAGCTAATTCAATAATTCGTTAACAGGTAACACTACAATGCGCCAAAACTTGTGTTACTAGCGCAAAAATTCACCCTAACTTTTTAAAATATTGCGAATAATAGAGGCGCGTGGTGAAACTTGTTTTCATTAAATGGAGTAGAATATCTGGTTTTTCTGGTGTTATTTTGCATAGATTCGCATACTGCGGCGAATTTGTAGTTTTATTGTCTAGTATTGAATCGTTCACGCTGTGTGATTGTAAATAAATAAAATCTAACGCTATTGTTGGCCATAGTCCTGTTAATGCTTTACCGAAATTGTCTTAAAAATGTATGGGTAACGTTTGGAAAATAAAAATGATGTGGATTATGCAAATCTTAGATATAGGTTACCTTTTAGATATAATATTTCCAAACACATCATTTTTACTTATGAAAAAACTTTCACATTATATTGAGAAGATGTAAATATTTTCAACGTAAAGTACCTACCTTACCTACGCCTATACCTATAGGCACCAATATAAAATAAAAATATTTAACATCACCACCTACCTAATATGGGAAAACTAAAGGAAACATTTAGTTGTATAGCCTATAAAACATTGGGTACCTATACTTAACAGTCGAAATTATAATGAACTTAAATGTAAAGCTTGAAAAAGAAAAAGATTTTTTAGATATAACATATACCTATTTCGGATTTTACAGTTTTTTTTTCAATAAAAGCTTGTATAGAATGCTGTTGCATTTCATCTAGTGATAATGACCATAATATCATTACCTATATTATCTATTGTAACGGTGACATAATAGAAATAATAAGTAAAATAAAATTTTAGTAACTAATAGTAATATACGATTAGGTGTACGTGAGGGCTAAGCGGTAACAAAACAAAATTTGAATATTAATATATCGATTATAGAGATGCAAATCGTATTGATCAGTTATTATTATCAAACCTATTCTTATACAAATGTAGCAGTGTGGATGCAATATTCAAATTTCTGCACTCACCTATACTATTTTAAATACAAGGGTCTACCAGCAGATGTTCTACTTTCGCAATGTTGTTTATTAAAAAAATCTTTTGTGGCCATTTAAAAAAGTGAAACTTCCTAACAATGCGCCATGCAAATTAGAAAGGAGTTTTGCACTGGAAGGGTCTATAGGATTTTTTTGATTTGCAATTTTGATTGCTATTTCGATGGCAAATTCGTTTATATTTGTGTGAGATATTGGAAGAATGCAAATATTATTTTTATTTTATCATTTCTAAGGCACTATAGGCCTTATAGAAGTGCTGTACAGGATAGAATCGGATGTACGGGTGAGGAAATTTGCATAAGCGTCGCGCACCTTTCCGCTTATCCTTTCAATGGCAGTTTGACTGACAGGGTTTAGCCTGAATGAAATTTGAATCAGTGATAAAGCGGTATGTACTTTGGTTATGTATTAAATAGGAAGTATTTTGTGTTTTTGGTGAACCAATTTTGGTACCTACGTTTATCTATGTAGAGTAACTATGTAAGTAGTTACGTATGGTAGTAGGTACAAAACTCACAAGAAATTTCGAAAAATATATATATTTAATGAAAATGTAAACAAATAAAGACACAAAGTGGAGAACGAAGTGACTAAATTTTTGATTTTCGCTACATAACCTTCAAAATGTGAGAGTGCATTTGTATATTTTTTACATTTAAAATCCAAAATAGTTTCATGTATGGAATTAAAATATGTTTTTCTATGAGGCTAGAGTGATATAAATAACTAGATTACAGTCTACATAATGATAATGTTTGTGTTATACACCTACGCGCTAAGCTTATTTATTATACAAAAGCATTTCTATCTTTAGAACTTTTGTTTCAGTAAAATGGACAAGAAATTAAAAAAGAAATAAATTAAATAAATGTCTTCTCATCTATGCTAATGTTAAGCTTTTAATGTATGTTCGTAAATTGGTATAAAAATATATAAAATAAATAAGTATTTCGATAATATCTATACCTAAAATAATGAATTAATACTTTAAAGTTAGATATAAAACACAAAAAATATAGGTTGAAAAATATATTTTAAAAACGTATTCAAATATTAGCAGAAGTAGGTATTAAAAGTAATCAATCAATCTTAAAACTTATAAACATTTCAAACAAAAACAAAACGAATCTAATATATCAAAATAACAAAAACGCGGAAATTCATCACAAACACATAACATGGAACTGGTTTCGTTGAAAAAAAAAAAATTTGCAAACCGGTACCGAAGCCCTAAACTGACGGGGGGACACTTAAAAACTTTTAATATGAACACAATAGGCGGACGGACGTTTCGGGCGGGTACTGACCAATACAAAAGGCATACTAGCCGATTAATTCGCTTCACAATGACCAAGGGTCCCGGAGGTTACGTTTAGGTTAAGGGTCAGTAAGGGTTACTGGTAAATAGTAGCGTATGTCCCACCAATACGGAGGGAGTGACGGCGGCGACGCAGTTACTAAACATTCGGACATTGCACTCAGTTTGTAAAATTTATCTGTTTTTGGATCGATTTTAATGGTAATGTTTTAACGAGGTTAGAATTGTGTTTAACAATTTGGATGGAAAGTTTGTATTTATGCTCACATCGATCGGGGGCTAAGAGTATAAACAAAATAAAACAGATTTTTTAATTTAAACCTAGCTTTACCTATTTTACCTTCGAAATGTCAACATTTTACGTAATAGCAAGTAGAAATGACATCTCCATTGTTGCCAAAATAAGGTAATAAAAGAAAACTAACTTAAATATAGATACAATCCCTTCCCAATTAATCCCAATTATTATTATAATAAAAAAAAGAAAAATATTTTAAGTGGATGTATTGCAATTAATTTATATTTAATTCGTATTTCCCTTTCTAACACTTTACACTAGTCCCATGTTTGTATTAAATCTCATGTTTTTGCCTCTCTTGTCTTCCGTTTAGCATGCGGAAGGATTTAAAAATATTGTCACTACATATTTTTCAATAACATTTGAAACATATTTTTGAAGTCTATTTCAATATTGAATAACTATAATATGTTATAGTTATCGTCATTAAACATATATAATTTGACTACCTAGTATCCTAGGTATGAATCTCTATGAAAAAAATGCTCTTTGAAAAAAGAGAGATCTATTTATAACAGATTTAAATGTATATGTAAATCCACATGATAATATCCATAATATTAAAAAAAAAAACGCCGGTCAAGTGCGAGTCGGACTCACCCACCAATGTACTAATTTCAAGATTGTAGGTTAGCAGGAAGTACAACTTATGAAAATTGACAAGCTTAAGTATGTATTCATTTTGTATGAAATGAACTATTATAAGTTCGTAATAGTTTTTATCTGTAATATATCCTATATAAATTAGCATTTTTCGAATTTTATTTCTTATTTGTACCGATTCTTGTACTGTTCTTGCCAAATTTCATAATATAATTATGAATTCCCTATCACGAAATATCCTACGCGGTGAAAAGGTTGACAAACTTAAGTCTGTGCCAATATAAGTTTATAATGACATTTTTCTATCAAATACATCACTACAAGTGGTCAGTTTTCGGATTTTCCCATTTATTTATATTGTAAATTCTAACTTTGTGCCTAATTTCATACTTTTTTTATTACTTTTGAGGTACGGAACCCTGAAAAGAACAATATTTTAAACACTTGATAACTACCATAAAGGTACGTTACAAAAGAACGCAGAACTTTAAAATAGTAATTATTATTTAAAATATTCCATTAGGTATATAATATTTTTGTAATTGTTTTACTTTATAAGCTTTTTATCACAGAAAATGAAGAAGAACTTCAAAATGTTAGGTCAGTCGTGGCGCAGAGGCAAAAGTTAGTTTTTGTATGCGCGACAGGTTATGCGTTCGATTTTCACTTGAAGAAATGAACTATTTACTACTTTCACTACTTTCATTTCCTCGCTCTGGTACCGTAGCGTAACCCGTCGGTGATTTACATCATTTAATACGCAATGTAGAATTCGAAAGAGAGTGGGGAACGGGGTGTCTTAACATTAGGTTCCCTCTGCCTACCCTGCGAACTGCGGAATACAGCATGAAACTTATAAAAAAAACAATAATATTAAGGTTAATAAGCATTGCTAAATTGTTTAATATACATAACTTAATTATTGTATTACTTTTTAAGCTTTTTCCAAACAAAACTGAAACTTCACTGAGTAAAAATTGAAAAAAACCCCAAATTAAAATTCGAACCACTAAAAATCACCTACCTATCTATCTACACTATACACAGTATAAATTCAAATAAATCTAAACCATTGTCACACGGAGTCAATAGAGTTAAGGACTCTTGACACAGCCGACGTCGGCAGATGAAATGGGAACGATAGTTATCTGTCCAAATAAAGCCCTCGGAATGTTGGAGCACGGAGTGTGAAATTTGCAGATAAAATCTATGCTTTTGTATTTTGACACAAGATATGGCTGTATTATGGATGCTTTGCTGGTGGAAGCTGCACTGTTTATTAATTATTATATTATGCATAAATCAAATGTCATAATGATTAAAATTATGAGCGTAGGAATAGGGGTTGGTTGGTCCGGGCCTACCCCAGAAAGGTCTTGTGCCCAACGCACAAATTTTACTAACTAAAAAATTGTATCCGAAATCTTTAAAAATTTCGATTATATTTGTTCAAAGTTAAAGCTCAGGCCTCCTCATAAAGAAAATCTCTCTAGATACGCCCATATTAAGATACATTAATTGTTATGTGTTACTTTTAAAGAAAAATTTAGGCCTTGTATATTCAGGTATATATAGATAGGTTTCACAAGATAGACAAAAATCATGTGAAATTTTGTTCCGTTCTGCACTTTTCAGTTTTAGAGTTGAGGAAAGTAATGCCAAAATGAAATTTAAATGACAAGTTAAATAAATACTTGGTAATACAATCATAGCTAGCAGCTTTATTTAGTAACTATTCATTAATAACAATTATTTTATAATTTCATAATAATAAAAATGCGGTGTCTCTATAATTTTTATATCAATACATTTTTCAAATATTTCCTTTACAGGTACTATATTTATTTTATTTTAACACAATATAATAATTAAACATTATCTGCAGTTAAGAACATAATTCCAAACACAAATCCAACTTTAACACCGCTATAACGAAGCATCACGAACCGCAGTAGCAGAAGCTTTTGTGCGTATCACTAAATTAAATAAAAAAACGTATTCAATGGACGTGTCTAACCCTTTCACTATGCATAAAAAGACCAATTTTAAATTCGACCCCGGTGTCTCATTTCAATAAAGTGTAATAAAAAAAAAGATAAAAATTTTTTACCCACGATTCTTTGGGGTCATATTTTTTATAGGGTTGAATCCTTAATTTGCAACAAGGTGCATCGCAGGCAAAACAGGGGATGCTGCTCAGAGATTTAAATGAGTTGTATGTATGGTGCGTTGTAAAGGGTTGCTGGGTATTTTACCGGTTATTTTTTCCCATCACTCGACAAAAGATGTTACTCTTGGTTTGACATTGATGTGTCAAAAATATTGAATCGATTGTTCATTGATTATATCATCGGTATCTAACAAGTCTTTGATTTGAGAAGTCAGCCAAGAAAAAATCATTTCACTGCGATATTTTTATTTTCTGTAAGTTAAATTTTAAGTTTTTATTTTTTTTTTCAGTTTTCCCAGCTCCTATATTGTGTGAGGTTTTTTTATCAGCTTCACGCTGTTTCCCACAAACAGCAGGGTAGGCAGAGGGAACCTAGGGAACCTAGTGTTAAGACACTCCGTTCTCCACTTTCTGCCAAATTCTGGAGGCATTGCGTGTTGAGTGACAGAACTTAACGCCGCGTTTGTCCTCGACACCAGAGCCAAATGGAAATATAAATTTAAGTAAATATTTCATCTCCTCGAGTGGGGATCGAACCCACAACCAGTCGGTTTTACAGTCACACTTTGTGCCCCTGCGCCACGACTGGCCTCTCGATTATGTGAGGTCGTCGGAGAAAATTTAGTTTTCTTATTAAAAACAAGTCATGCCTATCCTATCGTCTGGGTCCAAAAAAGAAAGACATGTACATACATAGTAATTACAAATATTTCTTCAAATTTAAAGTTATTGAATCTACAACAATCGCTTCTAGTCACACATTCTTCCAACTGCACCACCGTGCCGCGATGGCGTCAACACTTATTCAAATAAAGCAAGTTATAACAATTTACTCGACGATGTAGAGCGTTGTCGTATGTAGCCAATTTATTCTTAATGAGTTTACCTTTGTTACATACTATGACGAAATATTAAAATTTTCATATGTAAAAACATATGATAAGTTTTGTGGAATTGGAATTTCACTATTTATTAGAGTTCCGTGCCTGAAAAAGAAAAAAAGGAATCCTTATAGGATAATTTTATTATCCGTCTGTCCGTCTGTCAAAACTATTTATCAAATTATCAAATAGTCAGGTCTATGATTCTCAATCAAAAGATACGGGCATTTTTGCTTCGTTTGTTTTACTTCCCGTGCACCTACGGGTATTTAATTTTACTCGAAGTCAGAACATACAAATACAATATAAATAAAGGAAAAAACAAAAAGTGAAAGTTTATAGATATTTTATAACAACCTTATATTATTTGTAGACCTTATATATAAAATGAATGCATACTGGCGTATGCAAACTTAAGTTTGTCAACTTTTAAATAAGTTGTACTAAAATTCTGAAATTGGTACGGAACTTTCGATGCCCGACTCGCACTTGATTGGTGTTTTTTATATACTCAATGTAGAGAATTATAGTGTTATTATTCATAGATGTGTCATTTATTTAGTAGGCAATTAATAAAACACGAAAAAAAAATCAAAAATATTTTTTATTTTTTAACATTCAATATGGTTACAAACGTTGCAGATAGACTTAAAAAGAAAACAAAACAAATAACAATAAAAAAAGTAACGATTGAACTGTAGAGACATTTAAAAAAAACACATGAAACCAGCTAGGGCTACCACATACTCGTACATACCTAGCTAAAACTAACCGGGTCATGCAAATCAATGCGTTTGCAAGTCAAGGGATGCCTAATGACATGAGCGACCCTAATACCACCCGTCCCAGTTATCTTACCCTCATCTCATATCTTCATATGTAAGCAAGTACGTAGGTGTGATAGGTTCTTTTGAGAAGAGTAGGTATGCGATAACATGATATTGTACCTATATGTTTTTTATTTTGGCTTTTGCTTTTGGCTAGTTCATTTTTAACTTTTTTTTAAAGTGTTATTCCACACTTAGGATAGAAAAATACTTATTTAGAAAACTCATTTAGGATTCGAAGTAGGTAGAAGTAGGTAGAGGGAACCTGAGGACCTAGTGTTAGGACACTGTTCTCATTAAGCCACTTCCGTTTTCCAATTTTCTCCGAATTCTGGAGGTATTACGTGTTGAGTGGCGGAACTCAATCAGAGCGAAGAAATGAAAATATTAAATATTTCATTTCCTATAATAGAATGGGCATCGAAGCCACAACCCGTCGTGATTACAGTTGCATGCTTTGGCCGCTGCGCCATGACTGGCCTGGAATTTATTTTTTAATTTAGATTTTAAACTACAAAAAAACTTTAAATGTGGATCTTCTCTGAATATACAAATTATAAAGAACCATTGTCAACCTATTTTTTATGAAGTGTACTACATAACTGCATGATTCTTATTACATTTTGGGCTCAAACGTATGTCTTTAATAGAAATTTAAAATTTATTTACGAAACGTTATATACATTTAATATACCAAATTTACTTTCTAGTATGTTATTTATTTAGCTTCACGCTGTATCCTCCATGTAGCAGGGTAGACTGAGGGAACCTAGAAACAAAAATGAAAATTTCAATATATAAGTTTCGTTAGAGGCCGTTGTGACGCAGGGTCACAAAGCTGTGACTGTAACGCGACGGTTGTGATTTTGATTCTCATTCGGAGGAATGAATTATTATTTGTTAATATTTTCATGAAGCCAGTTATTGAGTCAGTCGTGGCGGAAGGCACAAAATGTGACTGTAAAATCTACTGGTAGTGGGTACGATTCCCGATCGAGGAAATAAAATATTTATTTACATTTATATTTTCATTTCTTCGTTCTGGTGTCGAAGCAAAGCGCGGCGTTGTGTTCCGCCATTCAACACACAATACTGACTTAAGATTAGTTTCCCTCTCCCTACCCTGCTACATGCGGGATATAGCATGAATCTAAAAAAAACATAATTTCTGAGTTTTAATTTGATCTCGTCACATCAAAATCAAATAACACATATATTAGACAAAGCCTTAGCCTCGCTCCGCACCAGCTACAGCGTAATTTTTGCTCATATCACAACTAAGAGCGTGTCGTAGTAGAGTATCACTCGCAGGGTAAATATAAACAGTGGTGTTTGCAATCAGTCGGTAATCACGGATCGCGTGGTCGTACGTACGTAGGTAGATACCTACTGCTAGTGGAGAGTAGCGTCAGCAAAACAGTTTATTTTGTAGGTTTTTTTGTATGTGTTATTATTTATTATTATTTTTGTGAGTGTTTTTTTTGAGAAAAGTTAATTTTACAATTTTTACAAATGGGAGTGATATAACGCTCTGTTAGTGAGGCAAAGGCTTGAGTTTGCGTTTTAAAGTTACTCTCTGCCTACATTGTTTAAAAAAAACCACATAACTTTTGACTTTTAAAATGATCTCGTTCAAATAACACATAGGATATTAGACAAAGTCTAGCCTCGCTCGGCACCAGCGTAATTTTTGCTCATATCACAACTAAGAGTTTGTTGTAGTAGAATATGAACAGTGAACAGTGAAATATAAACAGTGGTGTTGGTACTACGGATCAACGGAGGTCTATGTTCAGCGATTATTAATGGTTTAGCGGTTATTTGGGAACTTGTGACTTTTTATGAAATATCGAATTCTTGCAGACAATTGGCAAATACTATATGATATATTGATGATATGATATTACATGATGATGCCTATTATTGAGGTATATGAAGGAAAAAATCAGGAGTGTCAGTCAGCCTGTTTTACGACGAAATTTTGTATTTAATTACATTACTTCAGATAGTTCCCTAGAACTGAAAACGATGCACTCGTTCATTTCACCTTCTTCCGCTTGCCAAGTCCTTTCCGTCCAACTAAAAAAAGTATGTATGCAGTTTACTCTTGCGAGTTCAAAGTAGTCCTTAATGAGCCGGCTTCGCACGCAGTGGCAACCGGGCTTATAGTTGACAAAGCAGAAAAAAGCAATTCATCATTAGTTTATGTAACACTAAAGGGCGCGCGCAGCTTCGCCCGCTTATTAGGAGTGAATTTTAAAAAAACCACGAAACACGTGTTCAAGAAAATATTTTTAACAGTCTGAATTTATTTTTTTATAAAAATCGGTGGCAATTTAAAAATTTTTCCATATAAACTTTCAACCCCTTATTTGAACCCTTAGGGGGTGAATTCTTAAAAACCATGAAACATGTATTCAATGAAATATTTTCAAGAGTCTGAATTTCAAATTTTATAAAAATCGGTACAGATTATTTTTTTTTCCATACAAACTTTCAACCCCTATTTCATCCCTTTAGGGTTAAATTTTTTCAAATTCCCTTCTTAGTGGATGTCCATAATATGAAAATAAACATCTGCCCAAATTTCACGTTCTACCATCAGCGGTTACGGCTCTGCGTGCGTCTTACCTCAGTCAGTCAGCACAAGTCCTTTTATATATATATATATATAGATTAACTGTTCCTAGATTGCATAGAGTTGTATGATTTGTATGTGTTTAATCATAAGTATTCGATAAAAAAATCTGATAACCAATGACTGACGTGGTTTACCACATGTCATGGCAAGTCTACATTAAATCAAATTAAAATAAATTTATTGTAATATGGACATAACCTGTATATTATTTATTATTTAACTTTTATATAAAGTATCAGTAAATTATAATTATATAGTATGTTGATTTCTGGAAAATTACAATTTAAATAACAGTTAAAATACCCGCATGTAGTAAGTGTGATTTGTGATTAATGTGCGAAAAGAAAGATTTTCCTTAAATACAGTGGTAAAATTAATACGCTATTATATACGTAAATAAAAATCTACGCTTAAGAGCTAACAATCCAGTAACATCCATCAAAACACTAAAAACGATATCTACAAAATTACCCATCAGAAAACTTTTTCAAATAAATAAAAACAAAACCCACAACTACTACTAGCAACGACGAACCAAATTACAGCATAAATAAGAAATAATAGTAAATATTCAATAATAACATACATATTCTACATATAGATCGTCAATTTACTCTGCAATCCGTACTTTAGATACCTGAGCACCATCACAAACGGGCAATTTTAGAGCTCTGTCCTGTACAGGATTTCCCTTTGCGACGTGTGCCTTCAAACAGGAAAATGTTACCCCCTTGCCAGCCTCCCTCACTGCTTAGTTGACGAACAAAGATCGTGGTGCGAGTCATAGGAGGTAGCGTTTTATATTTTTAAATATAAATAGGGGGCCGTTCAAGTATTACGTAAGCAGTTTTTTTGCATTTATTGACACCCCCCCTATGTCATCAAAAATAAGCAATCGTCTTATAAATATTTCATTGATAACGTCAAAAATAAGCAAACTCAAGCCCCCCCGCCCCCCTACCGTGCTTACGTAATACTTGAACGGCCCCTAGATTACTTCAGGTCATATATTAACTATGTAAACTTAACTACAAAATTAATTCCTTATCTCTATATATAATAAGACAGTAAAAATATTTTGTCTGTACATTTAGTAATTTTGACTGAAATGGATTCAGGGACACTTAAAAAGACTAATAGAAAGCAAAAAGATTTTTTTTTAATTTCTTGTCTGTCTGTCTGTCTGTCTGTCGACATATTGTTGTCCGCATTTTTCTCTGAAACTACTGAACCGATTTACTTGAAAATTTCACTAATTGCTTTGTCTTAACTCAATTTAGGTTCTAAAGTTTGGTTCAACAAAATCGGTTCATTAAAAAAAAAGTTATCGTCATTTGAATGAACTCAAGGCATTAGCTTGCCAGCGAATGTTATATAGAAATCGCGCTGGTATGACCCTGGCTAAAGAATGACATTCGAAACGTCTTGATTATATGACTGTTGATAAAAATATATATTTTTGAAGCACTATTATACAATATTTTATACAATAAAGTAAACAATGCCAGTCGTGGCGCAGCGGCAAGAAGTGTGAAGCTGATTTATTTATTTATTTTATTTTATTATAGTTGTCAATCAATTCTGCTTAAATCAATAATCATGTATTTTAAGCGGGCGAAGCCGTGGGCGGGCCGCTAGTCTTGAATATATGTTAAAATAAAACTAGCTTCTTTTTGATAAGAAATCAGGATTATGATTCAACGGGAGAAAACACATATTTGCCACTTTACTATGACGACTAATACTGTAATAGTTAGGGGTAATTTGTTCTAAAATCTGATTTCAGAGTCTACTCTACTAGTCTATTACTAAGTTTCTTCCTTCGATCTTTTTTCTCCAATATAATATTGAGTATCAGGATGTACATTTCTTCAATAAATATCTTTACAGATCGCAGCTTCGAATTCTTTCGAATATACATATATTTTTATGATATTCAATTGATAATTAATTAAAGGCCGGTCGTGGCGCAGCGGCACGAGGTGTCACTGCAAAACCGACTGGTTGTGGGTTCGATCACCACTCGAGGAGATGAAATATTTACTTAAATTTATATTTCCATTTCTTCGCTCTGGTGTCGAGGTTAAGCGCGGCGTTGAGTTCTGCCACTCAACACGCAATGCCTCCAGAATTCGGCAGAAAGTGGGGAACGGAGTGTCTTAATACTAGGTGCCTAGGTTCCCTCTGCCTACCCTGCTGTGTGCGGGATACAGCGTGAAGCTAATTTAATTCTTTTAATTTTTTAATTAAAAAATAAACTACTCACGTTACGTAAGCATTACTGTAACATTTGAACCAAACGCCTAAATACGCGCACCCACCCTGCTTAGGCGACCAAACGGGGTGGCTATGTACTATCATGATACATAGTGCCCCTTAAACTTAAACGGATTACCTTTGATATATTACGTACATTCGCAATTCAATCTCGGATAGTTGATGTAGCGATTTGATTGGTTTTCGAGACGCTTTTGACTTATTAAAGATGTGCTTTGATCAATAAATACTGATTATAGTTTATTAAAAATTGTAATATCCAAATGGAAGTAGATTGAATTATTTCATATTAAAATTAATAATTTTTATATTTCAATTTGTTTATCTTGTATTATGGATATGAAGAACGATATTGTTTTTTGTTATATTTTTATACGGTACCTATTATCATTTAAAACATAAATTGCTCTGGTTAAAAAGTTATCAGAAAATACTCAGCTCTCAATATTTAATTTTGTAAGAAAATTTAACGAATAAGTATATATATATATATATATATATATATATATATATATATATATATATATATATATATATATATATATATATATATATATATATATATATATATATATATATATATATATCGTATATAGGTAAGTATGTATAGTATATAGGTAAGTTTGTGTATGAAATGTACAATAAAATATTTTATAAGATTTTATGTTAGCCTGTATTTAATAATTATAGTTTTTTTTTTGTCTCATGCTGTATCCCG
>JAATLQ010036261.1:0-30872 GCA_013421005.1 Heliconius erato x Heliconius himera | reverse complement strand
GCGAAGCCGCGCGCGCCCACTAGTATATTTATATATATACAATATCCATTCAATATAGACAAGTTTTGATGTCACACCAATGCTATTCAGAATATTCATAGTAGGCGTTATAGTCGCTGACATGCACTGTCTTGTCTTGTAATAAACGACTAACATTATATGGGAGGAGACAAGAGAGCTCCTGTAAAGGGGCAGTCAGAATAGATTACATGCAGTTTTTTTTTATTTAACAAAAGAATTTGAAAAGGAGGTGTCATATAAATCCTTCGATTTATATTTTAGCTTTATGAAATTAAGCCCAAGACTAGTATAATCGTTTTGATTAAAAAGAAAACGTTATTTACATCATTTATAAGTTCCGTCACTCAACAGGCAATCCCTCCAGAATTTGGCGAAAGGTGAGGAACGGAAGTGTCTAAATAGGAACTTAACATTGGGTTCCCAGGTTCCGCTAACCTACTGTGCCGAATTTTTTTTTTAATAATTTATACTAGTTATATGTGTCAAGTTTACCGAACTACAAAAACTTTGTTTTTTTTACTTTCAGCTTCACGCTATATCTCACATTTAGCAGGATTGCCAGAGGGAGCCTAGAAGTCACTCCTCCTCCTCCGCCCGTACATCATCTTTTAATTCTATACAGAACTAACTGAACACACATCAAATTCTATAAACTAAAACCACTGGCGCACCCATAAATGGTATAATTTGAAAGGTTTCTGGAAACTTGATCGATAAATTACACGTTCTATCACAAGTCACATACGTAATTACAGCAATAGTATTATTAATTTAGGCGTATCGGTTTGTATTTGAAACAAGTAAGTAAATCAGCTTGTACCCCGCACATAGCAAGGTATTCAGAGGGACCTAGTGTTAAGACACTCCGTTCCCCACTTTCCGCCGAACTCTGGAGGCATTGCGTATTGAGTAGCGGAACGCAACGCTTTAGCTCGTCACGAGAGCGAAGAAATGAAAATATAAATTTAAAGTAACAAAAAAAAATCGAGTGGGAATCGAACTCACAACCAGATGATTTTACAGTCACACTTTATATCTACAAAATATGACTGTAAAAACTTTACAACTGACTTGAAACAAGTCGACATGTATTTTAACGGATACGAATCCCGCCCCAAGCTATTATATATTACCATACAATAAGCCCCCGAAATGTGCACTTGTTGACTCGAAGGTTGCAAACACATCGCGATGTTCGTATTTAAAATGGAACCTTCTTATTGGAACCTTCTGATAAATCATTTATTGAAAGCAATCTTGATGATATTCGGCCGTGGCTTTTCTGTGTTTGGAGATTGCTCTTATATTCAATTGAAGATCAGTAATACTTTGCGTGTCAAGTGAAGACGTGACATCAGGTAGCTTATGAAATTACAGTATCTATATTAAAAAGGGTTCTTGTCTTCAATTGTACAGGTGCAGCTTATATTTAAATGTTATTCCCCGATAAATATCATTCATTTATATAAAAATATTTTTCTATTGTTTAATTTGAAACAAATGAGTTTAACATTATGTGTTAATTAACAATCGATTTTGGATGACATACAAAGATGATACCAAAATATCTAAATATCATATTTTTCAAGTTCGTGCTAGTGTTTTCGCATTTTAATTCAAGGCTTTGCTTCCGTAGCCTCTGGTGCAAGACAAATTTTAAATACAACAATTATGTACAGTAAAAAATAAAAAAAAACAGCCATCTACATTTTTTTTTTGGAGTTACATTTTGTGCTACAAAAAATAAATACATAATAATGAATAAACATCAGAACCAGCCCACTCTCTACCTACAATAGGTTTTGTAGAGTAGTTGCGTCATCCAGTAATAGAATTGTTAAGGCCTGATATGAGACATCTTTCGTAAGGCTGTAGACGAAGGCGATCGATGTCGATATTAATTAAGAGTCAAGTTTCTATGTGTTTATTTTTAGAAATTTTTAGATATTACACTGAAATATGCTAATCCTTGCGTTAAAACCGAATTAATCTTACTAAACTAGTTCAAATTTAGTATATAATTATGTAGAGATCGTCTTTATACGTAATAATACTAAGAATCTATTAATGTATACACAATATACATATATTGTTTGTATTAAACGATATTTTATATGTTAATATAGTTTGGACATAACCTCTTAACATTTACGTATATGAAAGTAGAATGTGGGAATTTAATAAACTCATTACATATAATTATTATTATATTACACCTAACTCGCTGGTAAAGAGTTCCTCCAATAAACACGCAATGTTTTCATTTCGGGAGAGAGTGTCTTGACACTTCCTCCGAAATCTGTAAACATTGCCACTTATTCTATGTACGGGGTACAGCGTTAAGCTAAAAAAATATCAGATCTATACAAATAAAAATAAATATCGATGGTGCCAAAATCATCCTTAAAACTTTCTGAGTAAATCACTATTAGTAATTACTATTGGCATCTAAGCTTTAATATAAAATAATAATGCAAGAGTTTTGAGAGTTAAAGTCAAGTTGCCACGATATAAAATAATATATCTTAAGTAATCATGTAATAAATAATAACTAATTAAATTGAGGAATATAATCTAAAGATGAGTCTTAAATATTTAAACTGAATTAATCTAACCAAACTAATCAATTCGATTTCTTCTCTCTTGAATCTTGATCTTTCTATTATGGTAGCTATCATATTTTAAAAATACACGTAGGGTGCGTATTGTGATAGTGTACAATTGTGTAATGTTTATGTAGAGTAAATATATTTATATATTATTATTATTATATAGAAATTATTATTTTCATCAACAAAGTTAATATAACTACCTATTACTACGATATTACATTGTTTCAAATAAAAAATGCCTACTATTGATCGTAGTTAAAATTATATAAAATAACTGTTAATATTTAAAAAATTACCCCTGTATGCCCATATAATATAACTTGAACTTGTACGGCTTCCAAAAGGCGCGGGTTCAAATCCCGCTACATTATTTTTTTTATAGAAGTTTCCTAAATGAGTACTTACTTAGCTTGCTTGAATTTTCTAGTTCTTATCTTATAGTTATATAACATTTTGTGTCACTGGTCAGTAGGTTAACATAAAAACACATAAATATTTTCTATTAGTATACGGTACAAGGCGTGCAATGCATTTTTTAAACAAGGATTGATGCATCCGACCCCAGCCTTGAGACCTTTATTTGGTTGTGCCGCAACAACGTATGGTTATCTATTACGTTTTAACTATTATAGAACATTAGCTTGTTATGGAAATATAAAGTCGGCTTTATTAGACTCCTGTAAGCATTATAAGGAAAACAATGGTGAGATAGTATCTCCGACCAGTAACAAAATACGGCATGTTATTAAAATTATATGTAATGTTTTAATTTTTTTAAGCTTTTGTTTTGTAGAGATTCTTTTGTAGGTTTTGTAATTGTGAACATATTTTTTTATTTATAGGGGTTTTAGCAATATGATGTTTTGTTTTTGTATATAAAATAAAAAAAAGCAACATTTTAACACTTTTACATTAGTTATTAGTAGTATTTTTTTGTACTGTTTAAACTAGTCCCTGTGGTATTTGATATTATGGGCAGTAGCATAGAAATTTCAGTTCTGTTTTTGTGCGTTTCCATTTAATTTAATACCGTTAGCTTATGTGTTACTAAATTGTCCCAATTTTTCTGTTTTTAATTATATTACTAGAATACAAGTCATAATCTTATGCACAGTAGGTAATTTTGACATAGAGTGTATTAACAATGGATATTAATAAAAAAATCAGCTTCACACTGTATGCTGCATATAGCAGGGTAGGCAGAAGGAAAAGACACTCCATTCTCAACTTTCCACCAAATTTTGCGAGTGTTGAGTGGCGGAACTCAACACCCGACTTTTGCTTTGATGCCTTGATGCTAGAGCGAAGAAATGAAAATTAATAACTAATAATTCAGTCCCCCGAGTGGGGATCGAATTCACAATCGTCGTTTTACAGTTACAGTGCCCCTGCGCCATGACGGCAGCAGCCAACAGCAACAATAAATATTAATGATTGTGACTAATGATAAGGAGTTTTATCATTCAAATACCTGTAATTTTTATGAATATCATTAAATGCTATTACGATTTAAATTTAACGTAACAAGGAAGTTAGTTTAGACCGGTTTAAAATATTATTAATTGAGGAGGAAGATGTTTTTGTTCGTTTACGTAGACGGTGATACAATTTGATGTTTTTTGTTAGTCATTAAAAATGTTAAAATAATGTTGTTCGAAGAAGTACATAGATAGTCTGTGGTTTTTAGAAAAAGGTCATATCACTCATGGTCATATAATGTTTTATTTATTATATTTTATTTAAGTGGTGTTTTATTTCTAAAATATCTTCAACAAAACGTAAAGGCCACATACGAGTATTATATATATAATATATATCATCGGCGTCAGTGCAGGATCTTCTCAATTTAAAAATACTTTTTTTACAGTAGTCGAATCGAGTCGAGTCGAATCGAGTCGAAAAAGGTACTGCAACGTACTGTTTTATCGACCCGGCGTGCTTATAAGCTTATTTATAATTGGACCACTAAATAGAGGGATTCTTCGTGTAATCATTTTCACGAAAAAAATATTGTTCCAATTTCAATTCCAATTTTTTTAGCTTTACTGTATCATCCTCTACTATATACAGCCTCTTATATAAAAGAGGATAAGGATCCCGATTTGGATGGGATAAAGGGAACGTAGTGCTAAGACACTCCATTCCTCCCTTTCCGCTGAATTTTCGAAGCATCGTGTGTTAATTAGCTGAACTCAACGCCGCGTTTGGCGTTGTTAAAAGAGCGACAAAATTAACATATTTTTTTTCCCTCGAATGAGAATCGAATCCACAACCGTCACGTTTACGTTCACACGTTTGTGCCACTGCACCACGACGGCACCAAAATTGCAGCTACCAGGTTCAATTAATCCAATCAATTATTGTAAGTCAATTAGATAATAAGTTTTAACACATAAACAATTTTTTACATTAAAAAAAGAATGTGATACAGAACACTCTCTGACGTTTTCGGGGATCCTATTGTAAAAGCGTACACATTGTCCAATAAAAGAATTGCGGACTCGATGCAAATGAGTGGCTGCGCTAAGTATAAGCATAATAAATAATATTTCTAATATTAACATTGTGTACATCACCGATTTTGTTAAAATTATTAATATTTTTCTTAACTTACACAATATTTTCCAAGATGTATTGAGATGCAATTGTCAATTTATTAAATCAGCTTCACGCTGTATCCCGCACACAGCAAGGTAGGCAGAGGGAATCTAGTGTTAAGACATTCCGTTCCCCACATTCTGCCTGATTCTGGAGGCATTGCGTGTTGAGTGACACAACTCAACGCCGCGCTTTGCTTCCACACCAGAGCGAAGAAATGGAAATATAAATTTAAGTAAATATTTCATCTCCTCGAGTGGGGATTGAACCCACAAGCAGTCGGTTTTACAGTCACTCTTTGTGCAGCTGCGCCACGACTGGTCTCAATTTATTATTTTTTAAAATTTTGCTTATTGATTTATTATTTGCATTTAATTATTCAATCTATTACTAATCGAACCCACAACCAAAATGTCTATCGTCAGACGACGATGACCACACACTGGCTGCTTCGTAATATGAATATAGAAGTTAACTAAATTACAAAATTGATGTTTTCTCAGAATATTTTTTTATATTCTAATTATTATATAATTAGAATTCGTTTTATATATTCCTATACAAATGTAAGTAATACATAGTTCACGAATTGTTGTAGCTTAAGATAAAGATTAGTGGTACTTTCAACTGTGGTAATGTTTTTCCATAATTCAAATTGAGAAATATATCACGATAAAGAAAGTAATTTATTGTAAATTGCTTCGGTTAGCAAACATTACAAGCACTACTCGCCGAAACGTGCAATTTCTATTTAGTACCTATACGATGTGATCTAGCAGCTCGTTCCAATAAAGTTCTGAAGAAATAAATATTTAGTAGACCGGCCGTAAACGCTATTGTGAATTCGATTCCCGCTCCAACGAATGATATATTTAATATTTTTTAATTACCTCGCTCTGATAACGAGGCAAGTCCCGCCACTCAAAACGCAATGTCTCGAGAATTCGGCGGAATGTGGTTGGTTTGCTCTGCCTAAACTGTTACGTGCAGTATACGGCGTGAAGCTAAAAAAGTATTTAGTACTATGTTTAGTGTGAATTTTTGGATTTTAATAAATAAATGTTTTCTACCTAAATTTGATATTGAAAAATTGAAAACAATATGCGATAAGTTGATTCATAAAATATTTGTTTACTGTAGCTTTTTTCTCTCTCTAGTATAAATCATACTTAGCGTGCTACCACATAAAACCACCATTTAAAAAAAAATATGCAAACCAACATAACATCTTATACCGACATTATGTTGGTTTTATTATGACAAGAATTTATAGTAGCTACAATGTAACTCTATAAAAAAAAGAACAACCTACAGGATATATGTAACATAGGTGTTAATTAACGAAACAAAAGAAACAAATAGTGATAAATCCTACAGAACGTATTGCAAGGTTGTGAGGTGTTTACACTTTGAATGCCATGTGCATTGGCCCATGTGTGGCCTTGTAACATAGTCACTGGAAACGGATACTACTAAATGATATCGTTTAGAGCTTACAGAGTTTGTATTACAAAATCAGCTTCACGCTGTATCCCGCACACAGCAGGGTAGGCAGAGGGAACCCAGTGTTAAGACACTCCGTTCCCCACTTTCCGCCGAATTCTGGAGGCATTGCGTGTTGAGCGGCAGAACTTAACGCCGCGCTTATCCTCTACACCAGAGCGAAGAAATGGAAATATAAATTTAAGAAAATATTTCATCTCCTCGAGTGGGGATCGAACCCACAACCACGACTTATTTTAAGTTTGAAAAACATACAGCATTATAGTTTATTTGATGGTAAATGTATAAACTAGTTAACAACATAGCTAATAAAGTTTTCACAAAAAAAGAAGAAAAGTGAGCCAAAATCAAAACCAAAAGAAGAAGAAAATGATTCAGCGTGAAGTTGAAATAAAAAAGGCTACCATGGCGTAGTGGAATAGCATCTGATTGTAAATGTATCGATCGTGGCTTCTACCCCTATTTGACAAGATTTAAATTATTTTCATATATATGGTCTAATTAAAATAAGACTTTCTTTTCTATGTCTACTAAATATTCCTAACATATTAGGTTCACTTATAATTAACATTAATGACAATTTATTACCCGATTTCCTTTTTCAAAAAAGCGGTTCTATATTCGTTAACTATTTTTTTTAATGTTTGAATGTTTTTTACATAAGTTGATACAATTGCTATAAAAAGTGCAAGTTTTAAATTGTATAAGTCTAAACTTAGATGGTTTGAAGTGTTCGACTATTCAGGTCTTGGCTCCATCATCATACCAGCTCGTGGATATCATAATATAGTATTGTCATCTAAGCTACTTCGGAAATTACCAAGTATCAAGAGAACAAATTCAGATTCTTAGATTTTATTGTATAGTTTGTTAAGCTCGACTTAAGAACAGGTCAAGCTCGAGTCGCGCTCGCCCACCGAGGGTTCCACACAAAAATAGGAAGTCTCGAGCTTTTCCTTAAATTAAAGCTTAGCTTAGTCAGAGCCCTTTCATCCGACACCTCACTTGAACAAGCGGCTTTAATACCAAATTATGACCCCTTTTAAATATAAAAATATATTTTTTTATCAAGAAATCATGGGGCCGTAGATTTGAGTATAAGGTATGAACTTTAACCCAATATCTCCAAGAGTTTCTAAGATATAGGCTCTCAACAGACAGACAGACAACAGAGTGATCTTATAAGAGTTCTTTTTCTCCTTAAAAAGTACGGAACCCTTAAAGCAATACAATAAACATTCAAGGGGGCTTCCAAACAACAAATTTTATAAATATTATTAGATAAAAGACAAGGCACACAGGGAGTTCAGTACGAACTCCCTGTGTGCCACAACTCGCACTTTAAGAAATACATAGCTCAATCAATATTTTGTTTCAACCTCAAAGCAATACCCACTAATAATTGTTTTGCGGCTAGTACTGTGCAGACAAATTATTTGCTTATAATTAGAATGAATGACCTAGTAGATCGGTTGTCGTGCTCATTCATTCTAATTTCTTTATTACATAAAATTTTATACATAAATATGGAGTTGATATAAATATATGAAATTATTTTTATTTAAATATCAGTATTAAGTAGATATAGTTTAATATTTCCGTAAACAATATTTATTGTTGATTCGAGGCGTACAATATCAAGTGACATACGTCTGCCTTACGAGGCCACGCAAAATAAAACTATACTGCTGTTTTTAATAAAGCGAGTAAATCGCTGTTGTTTGTTATATAAAAACTTTTAGAGCAAATTAATGGGGTTCTTCAAGATAATTAATTAAAGAAAATAGCAACAGAGAAACTGTTAATAAAATTGATAATTTTTTTCAGCTTTACTCTGTATCCCATATGTAGAAGGGTAGGCAGAGAGAGACTAGTGTTGAGACACTTCGCTCCTTACTTTCCGCTAAATTCTGGAGGCATTGCATGTTGAGAGGTGGAACTCACCGCCACGTTTTGTTTCGACTCCAGAGTGAAAAAATGAAAATATTAAATATTCAATTTCTTCGAGCGGAACTCGAACCCACAACTCACTTCGACTGACCTCATAATTATAATATCAGAAATTATAAAAAGAATACCAATATAGTATGAGATCTACAAAAAAAGGTTTATTTTCTGCGAGCGGATCCCTACAAACTGTTAACGTAAACAATGAAAGTACTCAAACTGGTTTTAAAGTCACACCAATGACGATAGGATTAATTATTTGCAAGATGTAGACAAAATTAATGTTGTTGTTCGACAAAAATAACCAGGCAAGGCGAAATATAATCTTTTGAAGGAAATTTGTATATGTTTTTTACGGTTCCGTATCTTAAAAGGAAAAAAATAAACCCTTATAGAATCACTTCGTTAACCGTCTGTCCGTCTGTCAAAACTATTTATCCCGAGATCGCGTAAAGGTAACAAACAGAAATTAATATCAAAAATTCAAATCTTATAACACAAAAAAAAAATAAAGTTTCTAAATTAACGCAATCACAAGATAGAGACCATACAGAGCATTTATGCATCGATTTTGCTGTATTTTGAATGTAAAACTTGTGTACTTGCTAGTTTTAGTTTATGAACTATTTATTATAAGTTGTAGTTTTTGACCACTAACCCTGAAATTGGTACGAAAGCCTCCGTAAACGAATCCAACTCGAACTTAACTCACTGTTTTTTTTTTATTTTTATCACGGTGATCGGCTTATAATAAATATTATACATCCTTTCACCATGGCATTTCCTTTAAAGGATTTATTTTACCAAACTACACCCAAATATTCATTGTTTATAAGTAATAAAATTGATGCAATCTTTTAGTCTTTTGCGTCTTACAAGTTTTAAAGTGTCAATGACTTATATATTTTTATTGATTTTGAATATATTAAATTTGTTATTTTATAAAAAATAGATTGGGCTACGCTTGTGTCGAATTAATTTTTATATTTATAGCTTCCGGATATTCGACGACGGTGTTAGGTGATAGACATAAAATTATAATATATGTAAGTACCTAAATTCATTAATTGATAACATAAATTTTAAAAGCCAATTTTAAGAAATCGATGTAAGATTTTTGATAATTTCATAAGCCTCGTTTTTTAAATTCTATTTTAGTTTTCATTTTAATTTAATTCAACCTTTATTGTGACCTCTAGGGATCCAAGGAGTCCTCGCACTGATTACGTGACCTACTTGTATCATTGACGTACACCATCTCTTTCAATTTAACCCACAATAACATCAGAGGGTGGCATAAGTTTTGTTACTTGTCGGGGGTTTTTAATTATCAATTATGTAGTACTTAATTTTACAAGAAATACACATTTTATAATACAATAGTAAATATGAATATCCTATGCTATTTTAATGTAGATCAGTTGCGGCCCAGGGGCAAGGGGAGAGTGACTGTAAACGCGACAGGTTGTGGGTTCAATTCCCACTGAAAGAAATGCAATATTCAATATTGTCATTTCCTCGCTCTAGTTAAGAGGCTAAGCGCAGCGGTGAGTTCCACTATTTAACAAAGCGGGGAAAGGAAGTTACTTAATAGGAACGATCTATCTTAACACCAGGTTCCCAGTTTCCCTCTACCTTCTCTGCTATACTTGGGATACAGCGTGAGCTAAACATACATACATATTTTAATTTACTTTTGTAAATATGGACCGATATTAGAGAACACAGGGTAAGTACAATCAAACTACTGACGACTCTTCATAAAAAAGTACTATAGTATTAAACTTATCACTTTAAATAAAAATAAATAAATAAATCAGCTTCACGCTGTTTCCCGCGCACAACAGGGTAGGCTGAGGGAACCTAGTGTTAAGACACTCCGTTTCCCACTTTCCGTGGATTTCTGGAGGCATTGCGTGCTGTGTGACGGAACTCAATGCCCCGCTTTGCCTCGACACCAGAGCGAAGAAATGAAAATATAAATGTAACTAAAGATTTTATTACCTCGAATGGGAATCGAACCCACAACCATTCGATTTGCAGTCCCACTTTGTGCCCTTGCGCCACGACTGACCTCAATCTTATCTCTTTAACAGCTACAATATAATCGTATATAAGAAAACCAAGGAAAAGCCACATTTATATATTTAACCGGCTGAGAAAGGGATAATGTTTTTCGTGATAATAAGCCCTTGTACCTGCCATTTAAATGTGACAGTTGAGAACAGACAGACTTTCTCATTTATATTATGTTTGAATTTAGCTTTATAATTCAGATACTAGTAACAGCCGACGCAGCTTTCACCGTAAGACAGTTTACTTCATTAAGTAATCAATAGATTATAAATAAAGCTAAGTATATTTTACGCCTACGTCCTTGTTATGCATATTTATATTTTAATTACGAGAGCTACAGGGTTAAAAAAAATATTATTTTCGTAAAAAAAATATTTTAATTAAATTTTAAAAGGAAATACAAACTAAAACTGTTACTGATATAATATGTACATCTAAGCCTTCGATGTTAGAAGAACAGTAATGTGGCTAAACTTAAATGATTCTTTAACTAACCTACGACCTAATTATTCCATGTCAGAATAGTAAGTATGGGAAAAGAAGAATTCTTTTTCCCACTGGCGCCGTCTACCCGATCTCTCTCCGTGTCATTTTGAGCGCTCGTCCGCCCATTAGAAGGATACAATATAATATAAAATATTTTTTCCGCCTGTGACACCGAGTGCTATATAACATATTGAAAAAAAATCACAAATCTATATAGATATTACATATACAATTAGATATTTAATCTGAGATCGACAATTTTATATCAGTAAGAGAGTTAAGTATTATTCTTTTTAGCTTTACGCTGCATCCCGCAAATAACGAAGTAGAGGGAACCTGGTAGTATGGGACACTGTTACCATTCTTTCCGCCAAATTCTTGAGGCGTGTTGAATAAGGGACTCAACGCCGTGTGTTGCCGCCGAGAGCGAGGAAATGAAAATATTAAATATTTCATTCTCCCGAGTGGAATCGAACTCACGGCCGTCGCGATTACAGTTGCACGGTTGTGCCGCTGCGCCACGATAAATAGTATATTACCTACGTTCTACTCTTGTTCTTCTACGTTTTCCTTTTACAACATTCATTAAGAGGTGTACCTAAGTAGATCAGAGGGTATCTGTAATTATTAATATTGTCACTACTAGAATTTGAACTCACAACCACAGCGTTAAATAAGTGCACGTACAATTCACGACACAATGCACACTAATTACTTTAGAAAGCTAATTTTATATGGGCGATATAGGTTGTATACATATTTAAAAAGTCGGCTTCACGCTGTATCTCGTACACAGTAGGGAAGGAACCTAGTGTTAAAACATTCCGTTGTCCATTTTCCGTCAAATTCTGGGGGCTTTGCATGTTGAGTGGCGGAACTCAACGCCGTCCTTCACCTAGACAAATGAACGAAGAAATAAATATATACATATATGTTATTATATAACGAAAACATCCGTATATATACGTATATCTACAAAAATTTAAAAACTAAAAAGCAAAAATATTTAAAATTACACAGTGAGCACGTTAAATTGATCGTCTTTAATATAGGTTAGGCTACTTGAGATAATAAAGCGTGCGTAATGATAGGTTCAATATTTAATATATCCAACCTTAGTTTACAGCCTGCACGTGCTATTTCGTAAATCAGGGCCGCATTGCCTCGCACGATTGAGAATAGGATATATGTAATATTATCTTATATACATTCATAAGATATAATAATAGTGTTAAATCGACTTCACGCTGTATCTCGCACACGGCAGGGTATGCAGAGGGAACCTAGTGCTAAATCACTCCGTTACCCACTTTCTATCTGGAGACATTGCGTGTTGAGTGCAAATAATAGTGTTTTAAATTTTTTTTTTATGTTGAGGGCGCCATGGCGTAGGGACACTGACTGTTAACGCGACGCTTATGGGTTCGATTCCCACTCGGGAGAATAAATGAGGCAAGCCGCTTGGTTAAGTTTCGCCATTCAACAGGATATGCCTCAAGAATTTAAAGGAAAGTGAGGAAGGAAAATGTTATAATCGGGAACGGAGAGTCTTAACACTAGTTGCCCAGGTTCCTTCAGCTTAGACTGCTACGCGCGGGATATGCGGGAAAAAATAATATTATAACTATTTAGTAGTGTTAGAATTTGCTAGCTGTTTTAATTTAAGCTACTTACCGATGAGGTCGGTTTCCAGGAGGCACGGGTTTGAGTCCCGTTACGTTCAAATTTTTATATGTTTTCTAAATAAGTATTTATCTTTCCTAAGTGTGGGATAGCACTTTAAAAATTTTTAAAAATATTTAATTTAACCTGTTTTGTTTTGGAATGAATCCCAATATCTATAAATGGGAGTCTTCATTGGCAACTTGGCGCCGCCGTTCATAGCTATAAAACACCTATTCCTTATAAGTTAATATATTTTAGTATATTTCACCATCTTCCGTTGACCAATTAAAGTATTATATACCAAAATAATACATAAAAGGCCTTAAAGAGCAAATAAGTTTCGAATTTTTCATATATAGAGACCCATATTATTTATTTAATAGTATTAGAAACTATAAATACCTACATATATTCCAAATTTAGGCTCTTAATGTAACTTAAAGTGAAATAGTTTCAGATATATATTCCATTTTAGATTTTATATAAATATATATTTTATTTATTAAATATTAACAGATATATATTAGCACTAAGTATATACTAAAAATTATAGGCATTTACTACTTTCCCCCAGTAAATTCTGTTAAAATAAATATTTATTTGTATGATGCAAAGGTCCAGCACAATGCCAAGAATACACTTGGCAGTGGATTACATTGGATTTCACAAAAATATTTTTGTTGCTTATATTCTACACATACATATATAAAGCCTTGGTGGTTTTGAATATCATTTTGACTTATATTCATAATTTAGAGAGGTGCCCACTTTAAAACAGCGTACCGTGAAAAACACAAGTATTATGTCAGAATTGAATTACCTAAAACAATTTACATATAATTTATGCATTTAATGAGTTAACTACGTTAACGTTTTTTTTTTTATTCGCTGTAACAATCGTTACATAGATAACATAATAATAATACAGTCTAAATTATTATTTATATTACTTTACTATAAAGAAAAAGAGTGTAAAAAACAAAAAAAAAGTTAATAAAAATGTAAAAAAGGTCGTTCTATTGAGCTAAATATCTAATTCACACGTGGTTTGAACTCCGAATATGCACCGAAGCGTGAACCGTCCATTCATAATAACTGATCGATGTTGAAATATAGTTTGAGAAAAGTCCGAGGCGTTGTATTACTGTGTTTCGTAAATATTTTTTTATATTAGCTTATCCATAGTTATCGGTTATCACGACGCTTTAAGGTACGCGTGCGCCGGAGGAACAGTTGATGTCCGCGCGTCGGGGAAGACGCATCCACTGGCCGTTGCGTTTAGTGACTTGTGTTTGACATACATACATACATATATGTATATATTGCGAGTGTTTTAAGGATAATATTACTTTTAGTTGGAAATCCTCCGGTCTCAGCCAGACGGTGCGTTTTAATTTTTTATTATTAATAATCTAATTTTTTATTATTGTATTTAAAATATACTTATATTTATTAATATTAATATTTACTAATAACTAGACGAAAATATGTAAATATACCGAAAAAATGTTGTTCTGAACAGAAGTTGAATATGATTGTTAAATAACATTAAATTGAGATGTTCAAATTTTTTTAAAAGATAAATTACGCAAGTAGTCATTATGAGTAGATAATGGGCTTTCTCTACATAACCATATGTATAAAAGAATGCGAACCCGTGGCCCATGACGATCATATATGGCCGAAAGTATAATACACAGAAATTTTTGGCTGTTTCGATGTTTCGCATAGTAATAAAAATCTATGCGATATAATATAGCTGTAATAAATCGTATTTCGATATCTCTCACAAATTGTTTTGGCAGTTTAATTTAATAGGTGTAGCTTGGAAAACTTCCTATAACTGCCGGTACTTATCTAATAGCGCTATATAAATTTCTCGTTCTTAGCAAATGTTTCATATAAATATATAATTTTTAAACGTATATTTTTTTCATTGTGATTTTATAATACATACCATCTATGTTAAATATTTAAAAAAATCGTTGTTTTATTATTTAAAATATTTATATATATTTTTAACATTAACGAGGCCTTCATCGCCCATGGGCTTCGATGCCCATTCGAGGAAATGATATATATAAAGTTATTTTTTATTTTACCATGTCTTAAAAATTGCAGTGTAAAGTTTCATAAATTTTTGGGTACATCTAAATAAATAAAAAAATATATTTTTGTCTTGTTTAAAAACTCTACATAACTACTTACATATACTATAAATAATAATAAAAATAATTTCTATTATTAAATAGGAATAGAATAAATATCTTTTTAGTAAGAAAGCAACTAAAGAAAGACAATGACTAAAATGTACTTTCACAAAATAATTATAAATGTTTAAATCGCGATGCGCTATCACCGCGCATTCTTCCATTATTTTATATAACAACATAAAGTGTGCTATATAAGATTTAAATTCAATTCACATATGATGTGTTTATAATAGTTGCTACGTACTGTAGACAGGTAAACACGGTGTTCCTGGCGTACGAATAAATAAAATAAAATAAATCGGCTTCACGCTGTATCCCGCACACAGCAGGGTAGCAGGGAAACTAATGTCAAGACACCCCGTTCCTCACTTTTCGCCGGATTTTAGAAGCATCGCGTGTTGAGTGGCGGAACTCAACGCCCCGTTTTGTCTTGACACTAGATGGAAGAAATAGAAATATAAATTTAAATAAATATTTTATTTCCTCGAGTGGAGATCGAACCCACAACCAGTCGCGTTTACAGTCACACTTTGTGCCTCTGCGTCACGACTGGTCTCAATTATACTAAAATGTTTTTTATGATTCAAGTTTACTCTGAAATAGTCTAGATCATAGCTTTTATTTTATTTATTTTTAAAGTTGTTAAACCATATTATCGTTAATAGAACCCCAAACATATAAACATCAACTATATATAAACACAAATAAAAACTTATACAGTTTTAAATAAAATAAATACGCAGTAGGTAGTAGTATCTATATAAAAAATATGGTAAACAATCGTTTGCTTGGAACTTGGTACTTTGCTTGGAACTGTGAATATAAATATTCAAGTAGGTTATATTATTATTCTTTGAAATAACATTATTAAAGATAAAGCCGGTCTTACATTTACCACTCATTAAATAATTACATCATATACATTTTTTGTAACGTATGTACGAGGTGTGGGTACCTCTTTACCGAGTCGAGGCTTGTTAGACGCAGTTATTTAAGTTTATTATAATATTATGAGTACAATTAACTTAATTAAAAAATCGCAATAGATTGAAGAGGCCGTGTACAGGGGCACAAGCGTGTGGCTGTTGCGACGGTTGTGGATTCGATCGCCATTCGGGAGAGTGAATTATTATTTTACCTCGAAAATTGTATTAACGATAGGTTTCCTCTGTCGACCCTGCTAAATGCGGGATACAGCGTGAACCTGAAAAAAACAAATAAGTAAAAATACTACAGTGGAACAGCTTCATGTTGTATCCCAAATAAAGCAAAGTGGGCAAAGGGAACCTTGGGTGATGAAACTCCATTCTACACTTTCCGCCCTCTTTGGAGTCACCGCGACAACTTATGATTAGCAATATAAAATTCTAAAGAGATGACTGTATTATTGTATTATTAAACTTCTACAGTTTTTAAATGCACAATCTATAACTTTGACCTTGTCATATTCAAATGTATAATTACAGTTTTTAACTATGATAAAATCATTCAATTTGACAGCTTTATTTTTGAGCGATGCCATTGTGGTGCAGTTTGAAGGCGCTTGATAAAACTCGATAATTGTGGGTTTGAAATCAACTACATTAGTAAATTAATTTTAGATTTTATAGTTTTTACGCATATACATATGTCCATATATATACAATAAGTATTATATTTATATTTTTAAACTTAAAAAGTAGAGATGATTTGAAATACATAAAAGAATATTAAGACTTAGTTCAAAGTTGATTAACATAATAAATTTCTTTATTGAAAAAAATAATAAGAATCATAATAACAAGAATAGACTCATTTAATTCCATTCCAAAATAACATTACAAGTGATAAAACAACCGAAAATGAAAAAAAATGTGTTTTATGGCGAACTTTTTTTATTATTGATAGTCTAAAGGAAGAGTTTTTAATAAAAATCTAAGAAAAAAATTACAAATAAAATTATGACAGCAGCATAGAATTAAGAGGATTCTTGTAATTTACTTAATTTAATAACTATCTATAATATTATCTGTATACTTTAGCTAATTTTAATAAAACATAAGTAAATTCCGAGCGAAATAAAAAAAATACAGTTCATTGAATAACTTTATAAGTGAAATACAATTTTATCTACGAATGTGCAATGAGGACGTGATTATGGTAATTGTAAGCACATTTTTATCACAATATTTTTCCTTATATATATATGCTGTATATTAAACACGGTCGTATATGGATCTATAAATACGTTACATAAGAGTCCAAGAAGGATATGTTCAACTCTTTGACAGATTTTTTTTTTATTTTTATTTGTTTATTCTCCCTTTTAGTTAACTAACTTAACTAAATTAACAATTTAGCTTAAAAATACTTTATGTTATTAAAAACCACATATGTCGTCTTTCTTGGTTCCTTTTTTAGTCCGCTATAAAAAAATTGTTAAAATTACTAAAATTCGGCAAGAGAAGAATTTTGGTAGAGCCCTTAGATGATGATGATGGTTCTGAGATAACGAATACATATACAATTGCATACACTCATGTGAAATAAAACGTATATATATTTCATTTTTTTAGCTTCATGCTGTATTCTGCATATAGAAAGAAGTATAGGGCAACTTGAGAATGGTGATATTTTATCTGTAATCGTGTATCGTCAAGGTTTTTACCAATATTTTTTTCTTATATTTTGTTTGTTTCGATCGAACTATATAATTTATCATCTATACTATAGTAAGACGATACAAAAAATATATATGGGGGCGTCCATTAATCACGTGATAGTTTTTTTTTAGCATTTTTTATCCCTTCCGTATGGTGATATGTGGTGTGAGTTAAGAATGTTCAAAATCACGTGTAATTTTTAGTACCTGCAAATAGTCTTGAAGTTTTTAGAATGTAAATCTATAATGAAATACAGGTATAACAGTATATCTTAGTATACCACCTCCTCCTTGTGATAAATCGTGAATAAAACCCTCTTCCCGTTTTTCTAGCCTCACGTGATAATGGACGGTCTCTAAGTAGGGATGTAAAAACACCGATAGAATATGTTTTTTTATTTATTGTTTGTCTGTTGTCTGCACATCTTTGATCTACTGGACTGGTTTTGAACGAAAAATCTTCAAATTCAAATGTAGCTTAGGCTTGGCCAGGATTTAGGCTATATTTGACAGGTAATGTAAGAAATAAACTTGAAATGTCTATTTCAAAATTACCATATTTATTCAATTCTGTATTTATTTATTCAATTCATAACTAAGATATTGGCACGATACTAAAATTCAAATTTCAATTTTATTTATATGTATTTTTTTTTATTTATCTGTGAGTCTGTGTTTCTATTTCGGGCCAATCTCCGAAACATAATAAACTGTATATAGGTAATCATACTAGAATAATCAATCAGTTTTCTCTAAATACACTTAAATAATATGAAATAAATATTAGCTTAGTTTAAATATATTTAAGTGCAATTGATAAGAATATATATTTTTATTTATTTGACGTTTATTATTTCTGTTTACTCTCGATATCATAAATACTGTACTGTGTTATCGATACACATGTCTATTCGTTTTTAATAGTGTTACAACTAAAAAATAAATATAAATTTCAACATTTTATCTGTAAAAGCAATATCAAGTACCATATTAGAGCAAATTAACAGGCCATTAAACTCGATTAACTTGACGATTAAACCTATTTCCTTGGGATTTATTACTTATTTAATTCAACTTGAACTAAATAAGTTCAAGTTGAATTAAATAAGCTTACATTTTGTTTATATATTATCGATGATATTTTTTTAAATACATAGAGAAGCTAATAAATTAACACTATATAATTGTATATCACATTTTGTTCCCAATTTTTCAAAGTCAAATGTCAAAACTGAGCTAATTTCAAATTGTTCGTAACTGTATTACTATAAAAATTATATAAAATAGTTACATATTTTTTCAGCTTCACGCTGTATCCGTCATTTAGCATGGTAGGCAGGGGGACCCTAGTGTTAAAACACTCCGTTCCCCATTTTACGCCAATTGTTTAAGACTTTGCGTGTTGAGTGGCGGAACTCAACGCCTTGGTGCCAGAGCGAAGAAAGGAGAATATAATTAAATATATTTTTTTCCTCTTGACTAGGAACTGAACTCACACTTTAACATTACAGTCGCATCCTTGTGAATCTGCGCCACGGTGGTCTCGTTACATTTTTGTAATTCATATAATTTTAGGTACACAACAAAAAAAATACATTCGTTAATGAAAATTACTGCTTCGGTCGTTTAATGTAATAAAATATTCGACCCATCATAAACATTATGATACCCTAACTACAAAGTTATATTAAACAAACCAACTGGGCAAAGTTCGAAATAAATTACCTATATTTCATATTCTGCCTGAAGGTAATAGCCATTTTATAGAATGCCTTTGATTGTGTTTTGTACTAAACATTTATATTTATATATTTAACTATAGGATCACACGAAAAATTATCTTTTCTTTTTGATCGTACTATTTAACATATTTTTAATTGTTATTACTTACAAAAAAACTGGATACGTCGATAAATAGTTTTTTAGAAATCATATAAAAGTGTTGCTACGTTAAAAATTTTATTCATTTCAAAAAAATATATTCAAATATTTTTAACATTTTGTTTTAAAGTATTATCCCACACTTGGGAAAGCAAAATACTTATTGAGAAAACGTATAAAAATGTTACAATTAATTTTTTTATTAAATAAGGTGTCCAAGAGGTGTTGGTTCGAGTCCCGCTACGTTTTTTTATAAGTTTTCTAAATAAGTATATTCAAATATGATTGCTAATATTGGAAGGGGTGTTCTGTTACTAGACAACCTTCACAAAATGAAATAATATATTTCATGTTAATTCATAATTTTAGGTAAGACGATATCAGTTCTTTAAGAACGTTACGCTTCAATGTTTCAATATATGATACTCATGTAACCTACATTTATATATTAAATAGTGACTAAGGTATATTTAAAAAATCAGTAATATAATATGAACAATTTTTGGCACCAACATTTTTATACGGAATAAAAAGAGAGCTAAGTGGTAATTTTCTATCTCTGACTATTTCCTAGTTATATTAACTATATAATTTTTTTGGCCAGTCGTGGCGTAGGGGCACAAGTGTGTGAATGTAAGCGTTACTAATTATGGGTTCGATCCCCACTCGAAGAAATGGAACATTTATTTAAATTTATCTTTACGTTTCTTCGCTCTGGTGGCGAGGCAAAGCGCAGCGTTCATTTCCGTCGGAGACGGAATGCCTCCAGAATTCGGCGGAAAATGGATAACGGAGTGTCTTAACACTGGGTTCCCTCTGCCGTCGCTCTAGATACAGCGTGATATATTAAATATATTTCGCTGTTATAATTAGAAGCCATGATATGTTTTGATTACTTTTGTTAATATTTTACTTATTATTAATACATTGATTGTCCAAAATTTTATATTTCGGCAAAATAATATCTAAAAAATGGGCAAAAATGAGAGATGCCCAATATAAACAAATATACTCATTACATAAACCTTTAAAAGGATATACACCGACTCCACGTAATTTAGAATGTTAGAAGGCGCGCTATATATTTATAAGGAGTCCATTGTGCGCAATTATCTCACGTGAATCTGTCGCCCAGTTAGTCTTTTACGGTGTATATTGGAAAGCTTTCACTGTTATCTCTTTGCTGATATACTAGAATAAGGAAGCGAATTCAAATATTACAGTCCAGTATTCGAGTTATATAACGACCTACTAAATCTGTAACTGTAACAGACACGGTTGTGTCCTTATTCTCATCTATAAAGTCAATTAATGTTTCAGTTGATTTATGATATGGACCTCCGTGGCCGTAGTGTGAAAATATACTGCAGAGAACAGAATTAAATGTAAAAGTTATATCGTATTTTTCTTTTTTATACCGACATATAAAGACTAGTTGTGGCGCAGGGGCACAAAGTGTGACTGTAATCGACTGGTTGTGGGTTCAATCCCCACTCGAAGAAATGAATTATTTATTCACATTTATATTTTCATTTCTTCACTCAACACGCAACGCCTCCAGAACTCAGCGGAAAGTGGGGAACGGAGTGTCTTAATACTAGATTCCTTCTGCCTACTGCTGTGTGCGTGAAGCTGATTTGATTTGATTTTTATATTATCTGGATTTTACAGATGTTTCATCGTCGTAATATCATTGTGTATTTTATTACTATTGTCGGTTTAGTTTCATAATTTCTATATTCAACTACAACAGTTCATCAAATGTTAAGTTTATTTAATAAAATAAATGAATTAATAATGAACGAACAAGAGGCCTAAAAAGGTTGTTGAAAATGACCTTTTAAAAAGTGATCATAAAATGATAAAACACAACGAGCAACGTGTTCACCTTATATTTTTAAAAATAACTCATCTTTTTTAAATCACATCAAAATAAATATAACATAAATAACGATGACCTTCTGTTTAATATTGTATATATAAAATAAAATCCAATAGTGAATGATGTTTTATATACATCGGAGGTCACTATACTGATCTAATATTTCACGTTTACTTTTTATGTGCATCGAATTTTGCCTCATCATTAATCCTCTTATAGCTAAAGGTCACTTAATTACTAGGAAGATATTGAAACTATTTGACTGATGAAATATATTTTTTTAATTAATATGGTGTAAATGTCTAAGCTATTTATATCTAGTTATCCTCGTTTAAAATATGTAGGTACTGGTAGAACCGTTGTTGTTAAGTTTTTGTCTCATTTTTTTTGAGTAAAAAAAATTAAGCTTTTTTTTAAGTATTGCTTACGAGAATATAATAATAGTAAAAAAATGGTTAAGTGCGACAATTTTTAAGATTGCAGGTCAATGGGAAGTGCAACTTAAGAAAGTTGACAAATTTAGGTTTGTATATTCTTGTCCATATGCTCATTTTGTATAATTTTTTAAGATTCAGTTCGTAATGTTACAAATAACCTATAAATTTTCACTTTTCGCATATTTTCCTTTATATGTATTATATGTTCTCAATTCTGTATAATTTCATAAGTATAGGTCGACGAGAAGTACCCTATAAATTTTGAATACGCAGCGATCCTATAAGTGTTCTTACCTTTTGAGATTTGGAACCCTAAAAATGACAAAACTCTTATATTTTCCTTATTTAGCGTGTACGTCGAAATTAAATGAAAATGCTTCTTCTTCTTTGTCGTATCCATCTTGAGTTCTTAACTGATGATCTTGGTTCATTCTGCTCCTCATTACCTCGTGGGATTTTGTGAGGTTTTATTCTTTAGTTGGTCGGTTTATTGCACTGGACCTCTCGTCTTAAGTCTTCCCAACAACGGTTGACCGTTCCAAATTTTCGCTTCGCCTTTTCTCATTAAACAGTTGAAATAACGAATAGTGTTGCTCAATTATTGAAGAGAGAATTAACTCTTTGTTTCGCAGTCCAAGATATCCGTGCCATACGCTACATCACCACATTTCAAGGGCACCAGTTCCAAGAAAAGGGCTTGCAGAAGTCGTATTTTTTTGTTCTTGGAGATTCCACGTGTAAATGCAAATAATGTATACATTAACATATAAATACAAGTTAGTCGAACATATGCATTTATTAATTTCATACAAACATCATTCTCTATAAAATTATTATTTATAGCCTTTATAAAATTTACTTACTCAATCTAACCACTAATCGAATAAAAGTTATGTTGTAAAGTTCCATCGTAAACTATAATAAGTGAGCTCAAAATTTCATTAAATTAAGCTGGCGATTGAGTAAGAATCGGAGCAATAAAATATTATTATAATATTAAAATCATAAATTACATCTCTGATTTTGTTGCGTCGTCGTGATCTATTTTGAATATGCTCGTTCGTCCTTGTGTATATATATATTTTTATGTATATTTTTTACTTTGTTTGTTTTGTAATGTAACAGATTAAATTTAGTGATGCCTCTACATTTTCTACTTCCTTTCTCTACCTTTAGAGGACCTTCTGGCCATAATCGCTTAGTGGCAAGTGGAATTTAAAAATATGAGTTTAAACTCAAAAAAATATTTTTAATTCCTTTCTAAGTGTAGAACTTGAGACTGTGTGGCTTTTTATTCAGGTTGGCTTCAGTGATACTTTTTTCTAGATTAGCTATTTAATATATATTGAAGTGAACAAAAAGGTAATAAAAATCTCTACTCTTCTTATCTGGATGAGCTGTCAAAGAAGTAATAAGAGATTGGAAGACGAGATCAGAATATAATATAATTTAAATAAACGTTAGCACCATATTTAATGAAAATTATGAAAATTATTATACGTATAAATAATTTTCCTAACTTTTCCTAGCAAAATAAAAAACAAACAATATCCCGAACATATGAACTTTAACATTCACGTCTCCACGACGTCGAAACCTTAATATCGGAAGATGAATCTGAAATTCCGTGATTTGTGCATCACGGAGAGCCGTAATAGATTGTGATCTTAGAATCGTGTTGTAAATGCATCCAGGATGTAGGAACGCGAGCAATTATAAAATGATTATCTGTGCATGCTTTAATAGTGCTTAATGAAGTTTAAACAAAGAGTTAAATCATTTTATGCTATTTGCTGAATCGGATTCTATCAATGATACTTAAATTATGTTTATTGTTGTAACTAATTTTGTTTCAATCGTATATTATGATTAAAACAAGATAATTGAGTTCAATTATATTTAAATACAAAATTAATAAGGCTGCCGTGGTGCGTGGAGTGTGGCTGTGCGGCGGTTGGGGGTTCGATTTCTACTCGAGGGATATTATATTATTTATTTATTTTTTTTCGCTCTGTTACTAAGGTAAAGCGGGACGTTGAGTTCAGCTAGTTAAGGACTGATGCTTGAAAATTCGGCGGAAAGTGGGAAACGAAATCTTAACACTAGGTTCGCTCTGCAAACGTGAATTTCAATGGAAAAAACATAAATTTCAAGAGTAAATACATTATTATATAGATATTGTTACGTGCTTTGATTAAAATGTAATTTATTTAAATTTATATAGTTTAAATATCATAAAAGACGTTAAACATAAACTTTGTCGACTGTTTAATAACAATTTAAGTACTATGTAATTATTAATAATATCAAAAAGCATACACAGGAAGCTACAAAGTATGCTTACAAATTACCAAAAAGTGAATCTGCTAAATTTAATTTTAGATACAAATAAATATACATGTATATTCGAAAACGTATCAAAAAATTATCAAAGCAGGAGTAGAACCTGCGGCCGCTTGGATCCGCTTATCGTCAAGTTCTTTAATAAATTAAACTATACGCTATTCCTTATTATTCGAGATAGATCGAGCTACTACGACATTCACTTTAAAAAATGTTAAGGAAAAAAACAAATAAATCATTTTGTTAATTTATTGCTTTTAAATACAAGATTTAAAGAAAAATGAAAGTTAAAACAATAATAAAATTATTTATTATTTAAAAAACACTCACAGCACTAAGTGTCTCCGATAGTTACAAGTGAATAACATTGGATTACTAAACTATGTAACGAGTTGTTCTAATTCTGGCATTGCACAGTGCGAGCACCCATTATATGCTAATTTAAAGAAGACATGCAAAGTTAAATATAAAATGGTTACAATAAAACTAATATACTTAATAAATAGCAACAAGAGTATAATGAATACAATATAGTCGAGGCCGTCGTGGTGCAGTGGTAGAAGCATGCGACTGTAAATGAGGTTTCTGTTGGTTCGATTCCCACTTGGGGACATGAATTCTTATTGGTTAATATTTTAATTTCTTCGCCATGGTATCAAGTGAAATCGGCGTTGAGTTCCGCCACTCAACACGCAATGCTATGAAAATTTGGCGGAAAGTGGGGAACGGAGTGTCTTAACACCTATGCCTTACTACTCTGCTATATGCGGAATATAGCTTAAAGCTAAAAAATAGAATATAACTAAATTGACCAATTTCACATTATTATTATTACCGTAATATTAGAAACGCCAAAATAAAATTAGGCGTTTCAAATTTACGATGACGTAAATACGACATCGAGTGGGCCAATGTGTATCTATGATATCTTTGGAGACAAAGGCCTGTTGAGGTCAAAATATCGCAACTGACAATACATTACGTAAAAATGAAGGATGACGCGAGGCGAATGCGAGTGCTCGCTGAATACAAAAAGATATTTCAAAAAATTCACCTTTCTTAATAGATTTATGATCATTCTTTATATACAGTCGTGAGTCGTGAGGCCAGTCGTGGCACAGGCGCACAAAGTGTGACTTTAAACGCAACTGGTTGTTGGTTCGATTTCCACACGAGAAAATGGATTATTTATTTATAAATTTATATTTTCATTTCCTCGCTCTAGTGTCGTGGCAAAGTGCGGCCGCCACTCAACACGCAATGAATCCAGAATTCGGCGAAAAGAGAAAATGGAATGTTTTAACACTAGGTTCCCTCTACCTATACTTCTGTTCTGTCCGATAAAATTGATATAAACGATTGTATAGTACCCTTACTATCTCTTATGTTAATAGTTTCGCAAGTCACTCGGTTCTCAAGATTGTCGTGATAGGTTTGGGATGAGCTGCGGTCGGTAACGCAATTTAGTAATAGTAACGCAGCGTAGTAACTGTGAAATATTACAAAATTAATGTAATAGAGCCTATACTAAATTTCCTAATATATGTACGACTTTTGACCTGAAAGATAACATTCGATATATTAATTGGATGTTGGGAAACTTGGTTGTAAGTTGTTATAGAATATTAGAAGCTGGTGGTTCAAAGAGTTCAATTGAAGTTTATGAAAGCGAATGTGAGGAACCTAGTGTATTAATACTAGGTTCCCTCTGCCTACCCTGCTATGAGCGGGATACAGCGTGAAGCTGATTATATTTAATTATTAAAGCGAATAAAGTGCAATACATCGCCAGCCTGTAATTATAGTTTGCACGTGCTTTTCGATCGTGTTTTGGATGTTAGTAATAATAAACAATCGCACACGGTTCACGTAACCCGCGACCTCCATCACGAACAGTTGTGTAAGTGAAGTAATAAAATGAATCTTATACCAGCGAAGACGTCCAAATTCGGAATATTAAATTTCTCTTTGTAAGGACCATTCGTTATTATGGTTTATGTATGTAGAAATGATTGAATAATCTATTTATTGCTTTTTGTGAGAGTAACTTTAAATAGGTTATTGGAATTTATATATATGTAAGTATAGTAAAGCCGTCGTGGTGCAGTGGAATAGCATTTGACTGTAAACGTAGTATGGGTAGTTACTGATTTGATTTTCACTCTGGAGAATTATTTATTTTCATTTCTAAGCTCTGATAGGAAGAAACGTGGCGGTGAGTACGATCACTTAACAAGTAGTGGCTACAAACTGGCGGAAAGTGGGTAATGGAGTGTCTTAATATTAGCTCCTCCTTAAATACCTTGATATGCATGGTCAAAGCTTGTAGCAAAAAAATATTGTCAGTATATTTAGAGGAAATCGTTCACCTATATCGTGACATATTGTAATAAAATATATGTAATATATCGACCACGAAGATGCTTAATTTGATAAACATCATTTACTTAGATTCGTCTTAAGTAACAATTCGTTATAAACTATATAATAAATTAAATCAGCTTCACGCTGTATCACGCACACAGCAGGGCAGGCAGAGGAAACCTAGTGTTAAGACACTCCGTTCCCCACTTTCTGCCGAATTCTGGAGGTATTGCGTGTTGAGTGGCAGAACTCAACTATATAATATGATATTATAAATATGGGTAATACAACAAAAAATCGAACTTCCGTCAATAAAAGAGTCGGTCATAGGTTAATGCTATGAAATGTGCCCGATCACTTCAGTTACGTGTAAACTCTTGAAGATTGCTTTCAAATGTTACATCTTAATATGATTTTATAATTTGGAGACTTAAAAATTAACATGCTAATATTGAATTTGAAGTAATTGTATCCGTTGTCGACATGTAACTAATGCCAGTAACCATTTTAATATAAATATATGCCATAGTCTATCTTGGCTTAATGGAAAAAAGTGTCACACTGTAAATGCAACAGTTCTAAGTTCATTTCTACTTAAGGAAAAGTCATTATTACTTTTTTCCTTGGCAACGCACTGCGTGTTAAAAAAGCCTATAGTGAGACCGTCGTGATGCAGGGGCACAAGCGTGTGATTGTAAACGAGGCGGTTGTTGCTTCCATTCCCACTCATTTTGAAATTTATTTTTGAATTTTCTTTTTTTCATTCTGGTAATGAGCCAACGCGCAGCATAGAGTGAGCCACTCAACACGCAATATTTTAAAAATTCGGCGGAAAATGGGGAACGAAGTGTCATAACACTAGGTTCTCATCTTGCTATATACAGGGTGAAGCTAATCTACTTATAATAAAGGAACAATATGGGATGAAAACCCATAAGCATTATTAAAACCCATGAAAACCCATAAGCATGAAAACCCATGAAAACCCATAAGCAATATTTCTTAATAATTATAAAAAACAAACTCGTGTGTTAACAGTTAGAACTAGTTTTTATATAAATTACACGTTATATATACCCAGTGTTTCTTTTTTATACATATTATGTCTTAGAACCAACTGAGACGCTGGCCGTGAACTTAGCCCGGCAGCACTGAAGCATAGAGCCGGCTATTCTTTTGCATGATGATGTATTTGTTTTTTTTTTCATCTTTTAATTATCTTCTTAATTACATTTATTGAATTTATACTACAATTATATTGATTAGATGTTAGTAATTAAGTTATTTTTATATACAATTTCATGCTATTTAAGTGAGGCCGTCGTGGTGCAGTGGCACAAGCGTGTGATTGTAAACGTGACGATTATGGGTTCGATTTCACTCATGGGAATTAATTATTAGTCGATTTTACAATCACACTTTGTTCCTCTGCGCCACGACTGGCGTCAATATATATAATTTTTTTGTTAATTTTTTCCACACATAAAATCGTCTTTTTGTACTTAAATTATAAAGATATTGTTTTTAAATGAAGCGTTTTTAACATAAAATAAAATTATTTTGATCATAATATCATTATATCTTAAAAGGATGTTCATGTGCGTCACCTTTAAATTATTTCCGTTTCTATTTCTATAAACAACAATTATATTACATTTAAGTAAAACAATGGCGTCGCAAAAACTAGTTCTGAGTATATAAAATATTTCCTATGCAACATAATAATATGAGGCAAGTCGTGGCGCAGAGGCACAGCGTGTGATTGTAAAAGCGACAGGTTGCGGGTTCGATTCCCACTCAGTGCTTCACGATGGCTTAAAAATTGTAATGCATTAATCAATAAAAAAGAGAAGGATTATTTTACTTTATTTTTAAGTTCAGGAAAGTTAAATTCTCATATAATATTATTATTAGATCTTAGTTCGTCAAAATTAGAACACCTGTCACACTCACCTACTTTCCATCACGCGAGAACAATACTATCGATAAGTTGTTTCACCAATACTGGCCCATAAAGTACGCGTATTGTAAGGAAGCTAGAGGCACATAAATCACTCGATGTTGAACAATAGAATTCAATATTTAGGTATTATATGTATATTACCAGGAAGTTTAATGTAAGATAAGAAAATGGAGTGATGTGTCACTACTTAATATTTTGGTGTATGTACTTTGCTTACACAAATCTTGTCGATTCATAATGTAGACAAAACTATCGCAACTGTAGAAAAAAAAAGCTTTAATAGATAACATTCAAAGATAGTAATTATATAAATTTTTTGACTTGTTAAGTATCTATTTACTATTTTAACTATATTTATGGCGTTAGATATTTTCCAATTACTATTGTTATTTTTTTTATATTTCAAGTAATAGTTATGTCATCACTGGTATGCATCTATTAAATTTAGAGCTCTTTATTTTTTCTAATCTAAAAAAAAATGCTTCACATATTAATTGTGAAGCAAAAACTTTGGACCCCTTTTTGAAATTTGGTACACTTGGTACACACTTTGGTACACACGTTTATAATAGGTAGAAGAAGTGCAAAATGCTAGTATTTTTCAATAAAAATGCTTATAAAGTGTATTTAATCAATAAATAAAACATTACACATAATGCATTTGTGTAATTTACACACCATGCATTTGACAACAATTACTAATTTATTTGCGTTTATAAAGTGGCATACACTTTGCTATGACAACGCCAACGCGTATTATTATACGCGTCAATATTGACGAAAATTATTGTTTTAATTTTTTAAAGTAAATAGTGTTTATCATATAAAAATATTATCCCTTCGTACTTGCCTTTATTCCCATAATTTATAAATGGTAAAACAACCTATTAGATTGTAGATAAAATATGTAATATTAACATTGACAAAAGGCCATATTAAATATTAATCTTGGAGTTTTACTTACGATTTTAAATGATAATGAGCGTCCGAGATTCAATAAGGCGATATATAAAAGTATCTTTTAGTACCATAACTTAAAATACCTTTATATGAAGAACCGAAGATTACATAAATATTTACTTATTTAGACATTTCTAAATAAGTAAATATTTATGTATACTTAATTTTTTTCGTATGATCGCTAAGTTGAACTCGTTGAACGTATGGCTTAGTGGTCAGAGCGCTTGGATAGTTTCTAAGAGGCGCGGATTCAAATGCCGCTATGTAAAACAAATTATACGTTTTTTAAATATGTATTTTTCTTTCCTAAGAGGGGGATAACACTTTAAATACATTAAAAATATATAAATAATATTGAATTATATATTATATATAGTTTAAGCAGCAGTTTTAAAAAAATATAACTTTTGTGTCTAAGCGAAGTTTTTCATTTCTCAGTTTTCACTTTCTTAAAGTTTTTAACAAACAAGGCTAATAGAAAACTACTGAGTACCTAACACTCTGACAATAAATATCACATTGATCTATAATAAATGCTGTCGCACCATCTTAAAAGACTTTTCTTTATAGAAGTGACTTTCTTGTACTTAATAGATTATTAAAACTGTTGTTTTTTTTTTTTAAAATGTGAAGTGGACGTTAATATCTTGCTATCTTGAATGGTCTGCAGTTCCTTTTGTCAGTTAGTTGATTTCGAAATATTTCTATTGCCTCGACGTCAGAGTAATAGATCCATCTAAAAAAAAAGACGTTACGAGCCTTCTCTGGGGCTAAGAAAATCGTGATGACCACAGATAAAACGATTTATTGTCGCGATCAATCTCTTACCTTATAAAGGCAGCTATCGTACATAGAGATCCAACAGTTGTCGATTGGAGGAGATTTTCAAAGCTCCTCCGCTCTAATGAATCCCCGTTAAAGGAATTATTACCTGGCATCGCTGACTCTGCGGTGTTAGCGATAGACGCGGCGAATCAATTCACAACTTACATTCTCAATACAATCGAGAGTTGTTCGAAAGAGGTGCCAAACTTACCCGACGGTAGGTTTGAAATCTCAGATAAACTCAGGCGGTTGATAAGACGCAGAAACAAAGCAATGCGACGACACGACAAATATCCGACTGACGATAATCGTAGGAAATACAATAGGTTAAAGAGGAGAGTTCGATTCGAATTCGAACTTCTGCGCGGTGAGTCGTGGGATAAAAAGCTCGAGGGGCTCGCGCCATCGCACCAGGCATTCTGGGCGCTGTCGCGAGCTTTTAGAGTCGATTGTCT
>JAATLQ010036260.1:0-36599 GCA_013421005.1 Heliconius erato x Heliconius himera | reverse complement strand
CTAGAAAGGAATATCGAGAAAGAGTTTCCAAAAAGCTAGACAGCAGTGAATCTGGAAATGGAAATATTGAAGTATGCTGGCAGAACCTTAGGGATTGTATGAAGGAAGCAGCGATAGGGGTATGTGGTAAAGGAAAAAGAGGCTTTAGCAAAAAGCGTGACATTATGAAGTGCCAGATGCTGTAGAACGAAAGAAGAAGGCATGACAGGATTACAAAACCTCTGGTAAGGATAAAAGTATGAGAGAGATGAAAAAGGAAGAGTATAAGTTGCAAAAGCACCAGACGAAAGTACTGATAAAGATGAAGCGTGAAAAGGCAGAGAATGAAAGAAATGAAAGGTTAACGAACGACTCCAGGGAAAACACGAAGTTTTTCTGGCGAGAAGTTAGTGTTTCTCGAGGTTGCTCGCTAACCTGTAAAATGAAAGGGGTGCTTTCGAAGGACGGTGAAATTCTAACAGAACAATCACATGTTTTGCAACGATGGGCAGAATTTTACAAGGAGATGTATGAGTGTGATGACGTCTTAGTCTCTATTAGAAGCGAAACGTTCAGCCTTGATGTAGCCGATGGTGAAATCAGTGTAAAAGGAGTTGAGAGTGCAATACGAAGTCTGAAATGTGGTAAGTCAGCGGGAGCAGATGGAGTTACTGCCGAGACGATCAAATATGGTGGGCCACGCGTCTTGGACTTGTTCTGGTGTTTGTGCAATTTATGCTGGAAATCAGGGGAGGTCTCAGATGATGGGCGATGTGCAATCATCGTGCCTTTGTAAAAAAGGCATGGTCCGCAGATAGATTGCGCAAGCCATAGGGCCATCAGTTTGATTAACTTAGATAGTGAACTTTAGTATAAAGTTTTAGCGAGAAGAATGCAAGAGAGATCGGAAAGACTGTTGTGAGAGGCCCACGGATGCTATAGACCTGGAAGAGGGTACTTGGATCTGATCTTTTCCTTCCGCATGATCACGGAAAAATTTTTCGCCGTTAACCAAAAAATTTGACGTTTGACAGAGTTGTAAGAGCGAAATTATAGAAGATACTACCCCGGTGCAATGTGAGCGGACCTTTGCTGCAGGCTGTAAAGTCTCTTTACAGAGATCACTCAGCCTGCGTGCGAGTAGGAGCTGGCATGTCGCCCTGGTTTGACATCCAATCGGGGGTTTAACAAGGTTGCGCCATGTCGGCTTGGTTGTTCAATTTGTATTTGGATATCTGTCTCCAAGGAGTGAAACAAAGTGACATGAGAGTGAAAGTAGGTGACCTGAATGTGAATTGCCTGCTGTAAACAGATGATGCAGTGCTTATTGCATCATCAGAATGCGAGTTGCAGGCATTGGTCACCACTCTGAAAGAAGGGTGAAATAATGGTCTAAGCCTCAATGTGAATAAGACAAAGGACCCCCCGGTGGGTATATATGAAGAGGTTGATGACAGTGGACGAGGCGAAAAAGGTATGTAGAGACCGTAGCGTTTGGCGCTTCATTCTCTCCTAACATGCTAGGAATAAAGCGTGTAGCTAGTTAGTTAGTTATTACTTAACATTAACGAAAAACAATAATGACACCTGGATCATCGATGGGCAAGAACAGCGTGCACCAATGACGTGAAACAAAGACGTGCAGCAACGACGCGCAACGAGAAATTAGGTATTCGTGCGTTCGTTGATCGTGCCGGTCAAACTCGGTTAAATTCGTAAAATTCCGAATTTTTGAGGAAAACTCATCGCTTACTTTTGCCGATGTATGTTATGTACCATTATATAACTAAAGAGGCCTGGATTTAATAGCACGTTTTAATTCTAATAACTAACTTTTAACTTTGTAAAATCCGAAAATATCGAAAATCCCGGTATTTTGTAAAATTAAAACCGGGATTTTTAAGACCTATATTTGGTCCGATATTCCGGGATTTTTGAATCCCGGGATCCCGGATTGCGACCCCTAGTATTTAGAGCCTAGCTTTCTGTAAAATAAATTCTCCGGCTTTATAATATGTTTGACTATGAAGCCAGTCGTGGAGCCAAAGACACAAGCGTGCGACAGGTTGCGGATTGGATTCTTTGATTTTCACGATTATTACACATTTTAAATAAAACTATTTTAACCAGATTAATCGCGTATATTTAAGATTATACATTTTGGAAACCCGACGTTTCGAACACTTTGCAGTAGCCCGTGGTCACGGGTAGACTGGGGTGGCATTAGCATCTTAAATATACGCGATTAGTCCGGTTAAAATAGTTTCATTTAAAATACGGGTTGGATTTCTACTCTAATGATTACTCTCATATTTGAACCTGTGTAAGTTAATAATTATTTTGTAAGATATTACTATAACGATAATTCAGTTAATGTAACAAAGTAAACGTAAAACGAAATTTGTTCTCGTTCACGTGCCCATATATTTAAAGAGATAATAAAATTAGTAATGAAAATTATTTCAAAGTAATGTTAATAGGCTCATCTCTTACAAAAGCTATTCAGATCAACGTAGCTGATTATCTAGAAATTTCCAAATAAAATACGAATTATGCTTCGCGCTGCATTTCAAATCGTTCAATTTAAAACCACACGATTCGATAAAGTCGTCCAATTTCTTACAATAGTGTCGTTTACTCCAAAACTACGGCTAGCTCAGCACAATATACCTATCGAATGAGCCACACACAGAGTCAGATAACAAAAGATTTAGTTGCCCAGTGTTCTCCTCCCTGCTTCAGACTTAGTTGAATTACAGGCTTCCGTGTGAATTTGTGCTATCTCAATAGTATTTAACGTGGGTAAAATTATTGATGAAATTGATATATAAATGTTTTTTTTAGTTTCACGCTGTATCCGGCACATAGTAGCGTAGGCAGGGAAACCTGGAAATCTAATGCTAAAACACTCAGTTCTCATTAGGACACTTCCGTTCCCCACTTTCTGGCGAATTCTGGAACCTACATAACTGAAATAAAGAAGAGGATAACTAGTACAGATATATATATAGGACTAAATTTTTTGTTTACTACTATAAAATATAAAAAATATTATAAAATATAATGAAACACATATAGCTACAATTTACTTCTTTTTATACAGGTAATGCAATCAACCTGACCATCTTTTACATATATGCATATAATTGAAAATTATTTTTAATTTAAAACTTTTAAAAATATAAAACAAAATAAAAAATATATATGGAAAATAATTAAGAATAATTATTACTGTTTAACACAATGCTATCGTCATTAATTCAAAAGAAATATTTCGTAATTAAATTCCACTATATTATACGAATACTCGAAGTTTCGTATTTCTTATTCTTCGTATTGTGAACCAACATAAAACAAAGAAACGTTTTCATGCGCCATTGATCTCGGGCGGTCGAGTCGTTTTGCTGGACTTATTTACTTTAATCTGTTGGCGCAGAAATGCTCCTCGATCACGTAGGTGGTGGTAGCTTTCTTTTTGTTTTACCGTTGATTGTACTGGTGAAATTTATTGTGAAATTCGACTATGGGTGTGATTGTTAAATATTCTTTGTTGTTATTACGGAAAAAATAATTTAAATTAAAAAAAATTGAAATGGAGAACTTTGTGTCTCAAAACTAGGTTCCCTCTGCCTATACTGCCGTATGCAGGTTATAACGTGAACTAAAAAAAAGGGATATTGAAGTTTATAGCTTCACACTTTTGTCCCGCTTATAGCAGGTTAAACAGAGATAACTCAGTGTTAAGATATTCCGTTCTCCGCTTTCAGCCTGATATACGGCGGCTTGGGTAACCAGACCAGAGAGGAGAAAATAACATAATATATTTTCTTGGGCGGAAATTGAAGCTATTTTGCAGCTAAAGATTAAATTGAAGAAAGATAATTTAAAATTTTGCGCCTTACAAAACTATTGCATAATGCTTTTTAATAAAAATAAAACAGACTATGACTTTTGATTACACAACATTTGATTGAGGAAATTTCGTCCAAAATGCCGGCCGGAATCAATTTAGCCTGAGAAAAACTCAATTTTATCAGGACAATGCCTGGTGATATCAGATAACGGGTGATTTCCACTTGCCGTTGGAACCCAACTCAGTCGAATTACGGACCGTAGCTTAGCCTTATTTGTTTTAATCTCTTGGCACAGCCTATAGCTTTTGTGGGCCTTTTCTCTTCTATTGTATTAGCTATTTTAAAAATATTTCTTTATATTACTTTCTGAGCATAGTGTTGAGATTCTTTAAACTCTCACCATCACAAACATCCCTACATCCTATCAAATTCTAAATTGTTTATAATATATAATTTTCACGCTTTATCCCGTGTCTATTATAGCAAGTCGAGCAGAGAAAACCTAGTTCACTTAAAATCACTTCCTTCGCCGTAGCGATGGCCAGTGCGTTTACCGTAAACCAATCCTAAAATTAATTATTATTTTCTCCATCTTTCACATTTACCATGGGGCGGAATCTTAGAATGTATGTATCGTTTGAACACTTTGAAACTTTGTTTTCGTTCGAAACTTTGTGTTACTCCCATTTTTGGAAAAGTGTTTTTTTCTATAATAAGGTTCTAATAAACCATTATTAAAGCACAACATTTTTTTTAAATAAAATAAATCAGCTTCACGCTGTATCCCGCACACAGCAGGGTAGGCAGAGGGAACCTAGTGTTAAGACACTCCCGTTCCCCACTTTCTGCCGAATTCTGGAGGCATTGCGTGTTGAGTGGCAGAACTCAACGCCGCGCTTAACCTCGACACCAGAGCGAAGAAATGGAAATATAAATACAAGTAAATAATTCATCTCCTCAGGTGGGGATCGAACCCACAACCAGTCGGTTTTACAGTCACACCTCGTGCCGCTGCGCCACGACCGGCCCCTCATAATTATGATTGCTTATTATATAAGGTATTTTAATTATACAAAATTATTTTTTTCTCATTGAATGTAAAATTATACCGCATATTATTATTTTTCTTACTCTTGTTTTTTCCCTTGCAGATACTCTTAGCGGTGATATCTCGAATATGTGTCAAAGGTGGTGGCGGGGCTGGTTTCAGTAGACTAGTATCAAGAGGGTTGCCGGACACAGACCGGGTGCACTACTACGTAGCACTGGCGCCCGTAGCTGGCTGTTTGATTAGGATGATAGATCCTAAGTTGTCTGATGAGGTTATTTTAAAATACATATGTACGAGTATGTTGCAACAGCCTGACTGTAAGTGTGTGGGTTGTGGGTTCGATTTCCACTCGGAGAATAAATTATTTTCAATTTCTCGCCCTGGTATGAAAATAAATTGCAGTTTTGTGTTCCGCCAATCAACACATTTTTTTTTATATTATATTATAAATTAGATCATTTATATTGTGTATCGTTTAATAAACGATACCGCCTAACTAGAAGGCTTCCTTCTTACATCACAATATGTAGTTCTAACTATGGAGAACTATTTAAAATATTTTTTTATTTCTTGATTAATTAGTTTATAAATACAAAAAAAAAGTGTTTATATTGTCAAATGTATGGTAATACTGACTTTATTACTTTAATATATATATTTTATTTTTTAAAAGTGCAAAATTTTGATAGAGAATGACTCTAACAAAATTTTGCCAACAAAACTGTGCCAATTTTCAGAATCCTCCCTTTTTAATTTCTTTTTTTACTAAATACCATTTTGAAGATTGTTTAAGCTTAGACAGCAACAATTATTTATTTTAAATGTATATTAAAACTTATTTTTAAGATTTTTGATCGTATCATTATAATCTACGCAAATTTGAGCAAAAAAGGTTTTTTTTATATTTGGTAAATTTATTTCAAAGAATAGCAAATGTCTATACCAGATATAGCAACGCAATAGAAATATGTGCAATGTTATTTCCGTATATTTTCATAGTGGTCTTTGTTTTGTGATCGCGGCGAATAACTATAACCTAAAAAAAGATTGTTTTTGCTTTCAATAAATAAATCACGTGTGGGTTTTATACACAAAAATAAAACCGTGTTAATAAAAAAAATATGCTTATATATTTCTTTTATCTTCAATCTGCCTATCGCGCAACATAGCAGGAAGGCAGAGGGAACCTGGGAACCTAGTGTTAAGATACTTCATTCTCATTAATATATTTAGGTTCGTTGTAATAATTGACCGGTTTTATTTCATGTTCCATACGCACCCTGAGGAACTTTTCTTGTAGTTGTCTTGTAATTTCTGTTGCGCGTAGTTTGTCATTTAATAATAATAAAAAATTATACATATAAGTACAGATAATTATAAACTTTTTCTTTTCAGCATTTAAGTAAAGTGAGTAACTTCATAGTGAGCGAGCCGTTGTTCCGCCTCGACGGTCTGCAGTTCATGCTGGAGAAGGATAAAAAGAAACACTTCTCATTTTATGACTGTTGGTTTTTGTTATACTTACTTTTATTTCTTTTGTTCTTTCTTTATAAATTTATAAGTATGAACTATAAGATTTAGAGGCCAACTTGTCGTGGCGCAAGACAACAAGCGTGTGACTGTATACGCGACAGATTGTGGACTTGATTCCCACTCGAGGATATGAAATATTTAATATTTTCATTTCTTCGTTCTGGTGTCGTGGCGAGAAAAAAATATGTATATGCTAATAATACTATAAGAACAGCTTAGTGAGTTTATTAAATTTTATTCTGTTGCCTAAATACAGATATATTATAATTATATATAAAGTTCGATCAATTTTGGTGAAGTGGATGTAGATCATAAACTGATTCGGAGATACATATTTTCTTACATATATGTATACATATATTTAAGGAATAGCCGCAAGATGTTAAACAAAATCTTAATATTTTGCTAGTATTAGCACTGTTGTGGTACAGTCAATATACCAATCGTATTTTACCATTACATATGAGCTACAAAATGCTAAAATTTAACCTGACCGCCATAAATACAGTCTATTTAATACAGTCCCAGAAGACGTGACACTGGAGGAGCTCAGAGCCCTAGAAGCCGTAGTGGAGAGGCTGCGTCTGGCGCGCGACGCGATACTGCGGTCGCGCTCGCCGGGCTCCAGCGGCGCGCAGTCCGACCTGCTCTGCACCATCTGCTATGCGAGACCCGCCGACACCGCCTTCGTGCCTTGTGGACACCACTCTTGCAGGTAAAGTTAAGCGGAAGATATCTAAGAAGAAATCAGCTTCACCTTGTATCCCGCAAACAGCAGGATAGGCAGAGGGAGCCTAGTGTGGAGACACTCCGTTCCCTATTTTCGTTAAATGATGCGTGTTGAATGGAGTGTTGAAGAAATGAAAATATTAAAATATTTAATATAGTCTTTATTGTACCTATACCATTAGATGTTTTACAATACGGTCGACTATTGTGGCCATCCTAAGTTCAAAAAGGATAACTTTTTGAACTTTTGCTCATTACTGACTGAGAAAAAAATAATCAAAAGTAAGGGAACTCCTAAAACAAATCTGCACATATAACTTCAAGCTTAGAAAATGTCCTTAAGTTGCAAATGTGTATATTTATGGTATAATATCGAATGCTTATTTAGATAAAGTAAGTCAGCAAATGTATTTAAAAATAGCCTTTTATATAATATCGTCTCATGCATCTCTATGGTTTACGCAGTGGTGATATGTCCAACAGGATGCAATAGTTACTGGTTCAATTTCCACTAAAGATTTTTTTTTATTTATTTTACTAAATAATCATATATACTATATTACTATTATCATTTTCATATCACTTTCATTTGACCACTCGGATAAAGCTACAGGTAAAAAACAGTTAGTAGAAGAAAAGCAAATATTGAAATATATAATATTTATCAAGGGTGGTGTCGTTTCTTCAAAAGTATATTTATTATCCTTTTGTTTGTTCGCAAAAACTTTGTGTTTAATAAAATAAATAAACATTTTTCCTTGAAAGAAGCGTAACATTTTCTAACATTATTTATTCAAGTCCATAGAGAGTTTGCGCTTTATAGCCTATTCATGCTGGTATTTTATTCATCTTTATCGATGTGGGCATCGAGATCGACTGGCCGTGCCTAGATTATGTACTATTATTATATTAATAATATTTATATTGAGCATAATAGTATTATTATTAAGCTTAATATATTAAGCTTACAAATTATATCAAAAACTTATTAAATCTAAGATTGTTTTAAAACTTATACGTTCTACTTATATCCTTCCTTTAATATTATTTTAATTTTTGTGTCGTGTGGTCGACGGAACCTAATGTTCAAACTTCAAACACTCCACCCTCCACTTGCGCGTTCCGTAGAGAAATAATCTATATATATAAAAGGACTTGTGCTGACTGACTGAGGTAAGACGCACGCAGAGCCGTAACCGCTGATGGTAGAAACGTGAAATTTGGGCAGATGTTTATTTTCATATTCTGGACATCCACTAAGAAGGGAATTTGAAAAATGTTAATCCTAAAGGGATGAAATAGGGGTTGAAAGTTTGTATGGAAAAAAAATTTAATCTGTACCGATTTTTATAAAATTTGAAATTCAGACTCTTAAAAATATTTCATTGAACACGTGTTTCATGGTTTTTAAGAATTCACCCCCTAAGGGTTCAAATAAGAGGTTGAAAGTTTATATGGAAAAATCTTTACATTGCCACCGATTTTTATAAAAATTTAAATTCAGACTGTTAAAAATATTTTATTGAACAAGTGTTTCGTGGTTTTTTTAGAATCCACTCCTAATAAGCGGGCGAAGCCGCACGCGCCCTCTAGTAATTAAATAAATTAATATAATATTTTTTCCAAGTGATAATAGAATTCGCACCAACTTTAACGGCTCAAACGCTATCCCACTGCGTCCCAATCGTCTCTATCTATTGATATATTTTTAATTTATAAAAAATAAAAAAATAGCTTCACGCTGTATCCGACACACAGCAGGGTAGGCAGAGGGAACCTAGTGTTAAGACACTCCGTTACCCACTTTCTGCCGAATTTTGGAGGCATTGCGTGTTGAGTGACAGAACTCAACGCCGCGCTTTGTTTCGACACCAGAGCGAAGTAATGAAAATATAAATTTAAGTTAATCTCTCGAGTGGGGATCGAACCCACAACTTGTGTCACACTTTGTGCCACTGCGCCACGACTGGCCTTTTTTATTTATAAACATCAATATTTTATTTTCTTCCAGAGCGTGCATAATGCAACATCTACTGAATAGTAAACAATGTTTCTTTTGCAAAGCCGACATTGACACAATGCGGGAAATTGAACCAGTCACCACCTAATTGTGATTGATGACGTGCCCTCGCTGTTTGCGCTCAGTGGGTGAATTGAAATGAATAGTGGAAATAATGTATTGGGACTTTTATAGTATACTTTTAGTATTGTTTTGTTTGTTATTTATTTATTGAATGTATCGGTTATGGTGGATTCAATTTGTTAATTTTGTTTATTTTATAAATAAATATTGTGTATTTGGTTGTGTTTTTTGTTTTATTTAAAAAAGAAGAAGTGGAGTGAATTATCTAACCTGAGGCCAGTTGTGACGCAGGGGCACGGAGTGTGACTGTAAAAGCGACTGGTTGTGGGTTCGATCCCCACTCGAGGAGATGAAATATTTACTAAAATTTATATTTCCATTTCTTCGCTCTGGTGTCGAAGCTAAGCGCGGCGTTGAGTTCTGCCACTCAACGCACAATGCCTCCAGAGTTCGACGGAAAGTGGGGAACAGAGTGTCTTACTACTAGGTTTCCTCTGCCTACCCTGCTGTGTGCGGGAAACAGGGTGAAGCTGATTTGATTATAATTACATTAATAAACACTATAAATAAATCTAGTGCAAGATATCTAGTCTGGTATTTAAGGTACGCGCGAGTTAGATCCGCGAGAGACCAATCTCTTGCCCTACCCAGGCGCGTTAGGACATGCGAAATAAAGTATTAAAATAAAAGTAGTAAGCACAATAAAACGTAATATTAATTATATTATTTTCTAAAACTTCTGTATCATATATCTCTAAATGGACAAGTGTGAGAACAAAGCTATCATAGCAAAAGTTGTTCCACTTCGGAATAAAAAACAGTGTTATTGTTCAGTGAGATGGTGTGATGGTTCAAATTCTTTCTCTCTCTCTCTGTCAAGTCCTGATGAATCCTATAATTGCGTATTATTTTTGTATTTAAATCAAAAGTCCAAATATTCTTTATTCAAATAATATTTTGGCTTTTATTTTTTATTATTATTAATTAAAAAAGTGCTTACACACTTTTGAATCGTCGAATGAACATACAAGCTATATATTTATAATTTTTAATAATTATAGTACGAGTAAATACTGCTAAAAGGCTACGATAAATAAAAAATAAAACAGAATATAAATATAACAGAATATTTTTATTTTTTTAAGTACATTCATTATAACAAAAATTCAAAAATTACTGAATCTTTTCACTGGAGTTAATTAAATTAAAAGAAATTCAAATTTCAATAATAGTGATATGAGAAGAAGGATTTATAGATGTTTTTACATACATATAAATAGAAGGGGCAGTTGGGGACAAAATATTTTTTTTAAAAACGATGATAAACAATGATATTTAAAAATTTATATGTATATCAAATTATTTAAAATAAAATCCGGAAAAATTATCTATACATTTAAAAGTTATAATCGTTCAACACCTTTTTAAAATCTACAATTTTAGGTAGTACATTACAAAATAATTATAACATGAAATCTGATAATTTATTTCGGTACGACATGCATATGAAATACAATAAATTTATTTAAAAAAAATCCAAAATATATTACATTATTATAAAAATAAAATTATTTTTTATTTATACATTCAGAAATGAAAACTTCCATTTATAACCTATTCATTAAAGTAATGAACACTTTACGGGCCTTTATTGTTGCCCATCGGTGAGTAAGCGTAATACGCGACACTCGGACACTCGCAAGTACCGCGCGGTCCTTGAACACCTCGTGGCCCTATTGGACCTAGTGAACAAAAGATGCATTTGAGATACAATTTACTGACTATGTTTGTTCTTATTGCTTATTATCATTATTATTTATTATTGGAAGCCAGTCGTGGCGCAGGGGCACAAAGTGTGACTGTAAACGCGACTGGTTGTGGATTCGATCCCTACTCGAGGAAATGAAATATTTAATTAAAGTTATATTTTCGTTTCTTTTTTTTAATCTACTGTCAAGGCAAAGCGCGGCGTTGAGTTTCGCCAAGCGACACTCAAATCCCTCCTAAATTCGGCGGAAAGTGGGTAACGGAGTGTCTTTTTGTCACTAGGTTCCCTCTGCCTACCCTGCTGTGTGCGGGATACAGCGTGAAGCTGATTTTATTTGATTTTGATGTATTATTTAAACTGTAGGACTATTTAAAACAACATCTTTAAAATACAACATTATTTGTTTACCTTCTCGTCCAGGATCTCCTCGATCTCCAGTTCTTCCTTCAGGTCCTGGTGGCCCCACTGGTCCTGAAAGTACGCATATATATGGTTACAACTGCTACAGGTTTTATTTTTATTTTTAAAAATATGCGAACAAGAAATGCATATCAGTCAGGTTACTTTTATTATATTATTTCCTACTATACTTTAAAGATATGGAAAACTATATCAGACCTGATCTACCTCCTGGACCTTCTGGTCCTGGTATGCCAATACCATCTGGGCCCCTCTCTCCTTTGTCGCCTTTATCACCTCTTGGACCTTCGCTTCCCGGTCTCCCGGGTTCTCCAGTCTCCCCTGGATAACCCCTTGGACCCATGGTGCCTGGTTCACCCGGTGTACCTAAAGTATATATGGGTATTTTTATACATCTTTAAGGCCATTAATGTTGTCGTCTTGTATTTTTCAAAAAATATCCTATTAATTTTATAATATATACAAAAATACTAACCCGGAGTGCCTGGTGGTCCAGGCCTGCCTGGAGCTCCCCTCTTAATAATTGGTTCTACAGTCGGTATTATTAAATTAGCTGCTAGCTCTTGAAATCGTTCTGTAATATATTTATATACATAATTTTATTAGTTATTGTTCCTTTTCATGAAATAAAAAAATATAATAATATCATTTCCTTTAAACTTAAAGTTGAACCCATAATTACTTAACTGTAATTATGTTGTATCTATGTGAAAGCGTCAAATTCTACAATGTATAAGAAATCTAATTTCTCACAACATTTACTACGCTTTATTTATATGAATAGCTTTATATCAGTTCGTTTCGTCTTCAGAACCACTATAATCTCAGACATTCAATTACGAAGCACTTGTTACAAAAGAAACGAATGGATCACAAGAGATTCTATTAAAAAGTTTCCTCTTCAAAAAGTTTAGTACTAAAATAAAATCTAACTTAAGCCAAGTTTTAGATTGGATCGTCCTAAATCACTTACGAGTGTAAAATATACTTGTGTTTTCTTAACAACCTTCTAGGTTTATTTTTAGTATCTTGACCTTCAACGATATCTTTGGTTTAATTTTACTGCAATTTCTTTCATTAACAACAAATTAAGACGTTGCGGGATATATTTTTATATATGTATATATTATGAACTAGTCATATACATAATTAATCATGAATGAAAAGGAAAATCCGATGAATTTTAATATAGATATTAGATATATTAAAAAAATATTATTTCCAAAACTATAAACATCACGTTTGTTAGTTTGAACTGCAAATTCGTAATTTTACACATTAAATTGGCATTTTTCCATTACAACATTATAAAAAAATTAATTGGAAATTTTAATTTGGTTAAACGATTTTGAAGTGTAAAATGTTAATATGCAGTTTCAAACCTGCGAATTTAAACATTTAGAGATCAAAGCCTATAAAAAAATACGTCACAATATATTGATGCTATGCTTTTTACCCCTTAAAATTATAATTTTGCGTATTTTTTTTATAAATATATTAATTGCATAGGTGTATTTTTATTAATTCGTAGGAAATATAAAAAATATTTAGATATAGTTAACACAAATTTAAACATCTTACCTCGTATTAAGTCTTCACAAATATTTCTTACGTCACCTTCAGTTAAAGATGGCGACTAAAAAGATTAAATGCATTAAAATTGTTATTAACTGTCTAAGGATTAGCGTCTGTTAATTTCAAATATTATGTCATATACAGCAACATATTTAAATCATATTACTTGGGTTATAAAACTACTAGGTGCCGTTATCCCAGGCGGTCCTCTCTGTCCCGGGGACCCCGGTAACCCGTCCAAACCATCTTTTCCTGGATAACCTGCTATTCCTGCTTCTCCTTTCTGTCAAATATGTAAATAAAATATATATGAAAGTTATAAATTATATATTATAATAGTCATAATGTTATATTGCAAGTAATTTATATAATATCTAGTTTTAGCTTTGCCTTGTTTACCACAGAGCAGTGTAGGCAAAAGGGAATTTAATTATGACTTAAGGCACTATGTTCTTCACTTTTCGCAGATTTTTTTGAGACATGACATCTTGAATGGCGGAACTCAATTTCGCGTTCTGTTTTGTTACCAAAGTGAAGAAATGAAAATATTAAATAATGCTTTCCTCCTAGAGCCAAAATCGTCACGTTTACAGTAACATGATATGCCAATGTGCCACGACAGCCTCAAATTAATATCTTAATAAACGAAATATATTTTTATACCACATGTTTAAAGGATTTTGTTTTTTGTTTAGTTTACTATACTCACTTGTCCTCTCTCACCTGGTGGGCCAGGAGGACCCGGTACACTTGACGCACTAGTTGATGTACCAGGAGGCCCAGGTGGCCCTGGAAATCCTCTTTGACCTTCAGGACCCTACAAGAAATTTGATGATTAAAACCTAAGGAATATTGTTATAATTATAAAATAAGCATGAGAATTATAAGTTGAAAAGCGATTTCGGAAAAATGTAAAGCCTAAAATATATTTAATTGTATTTATAAATAACAACTACTTCTAATATGTTCTATTACAATATTTTACATATTTTATTACAAATAGATAAAACTAATTATATCGAGAAATATAATTCGGCAACACAATAAATGTCATTATTACTTGAGATCCTTCCAGGCCTCTTTCACCTGGCGATCCTTGTACACCAGCTAGTCCTCTCTCTCCTGTTAATCCTGGTAGACCTTGGGGACCTTGAGGACCGGGAATACCCTAAAAAAAAGTGCAAATAACATAATAGGTTTTATAGATTCGGCAACTCAACATTTATTATCTTGGGACGAATGACTATTGACGAAAATTGGTCAAAGGAGTGACATAACATTAGGTTCTCTCTATCTACTGTACCATGCGCTGATGTAGTATAGATATGTATTTTTTATTATTTAATATCCAGGAATATGTAATAAATATTTTACTTAAGAAATACTTACAGCAAGGCCAGTGTTACCAGGAGGGCCTCTCTGTCCTGGCTCTCCATCTCTCCCTGATAGACCTGGACTACCTTTATCGCCTTTGGCACCTGTATAATTTACCATGTCTATATATCATTTTTTTACTTACACATTAAATTCAGATTAATATAGATTATATATTATATTTTCTTTGTATAACCATTCATTCTTATGTCATTTAATTATTTCATTCAATTTTATAATTTAATCAGTTTACAACAATATATATATAAATAACAGCAATTACCTTGAGTCAAAGGAAAATTGACATTTGAAGCTGGTCCTGGGGGACCAGTAGGACCGGGTTCCCCACGAGACCCCGTAGGGCCTGGCGGCCCAGGTATTCCCTTTCAAAAATTAAGATAAGATATCAATTTCAATATTTACGACTTAACACTTTTTTTAATTTAATATCACACACAAATCTTAACACTTTTTTTAATTTAATATCAATAAAGATAGTTTAGCTTAGTATATTATGTGTTTATAAATTGTAGGTGGGTTCGAATCGTACTCGAGGGAATGAATTATTTAATAATTTCATTTCCTTACTCTGGTAAAAAAGTAAAACTCGGCTTTGAGTTTTGCCACTCATAACGCAATGCTTCGAGAATTTGACGGAGAGTGGGGAGCAAAATTTCTTAGCACTAAGTTCTTTCTACCTACCGAATAGCGTGAATCTAAAAAAATATTTATTCATAACATTATTTAAAAGGGTCCTAAGACAAAAGTTCTTACATCTTTTCCATCTACACCAGGAAGTCCTGCTAACCCAACTAAACCAGCTTCTCCTGGTTCTCCTGAAAAATACATATTGAAATTTTTAATTTACTTTTAAAATTTCTACGAACATAAATTTTAGGTAACCTCCTACTAAAGGTTACTAAAACGTAGATAAATCAACTGATAATGTGTAAAACATAAATAACCAATAATATGTAAAATGTATCATACCTTTGAACCCCTGATCACCTTTCTCCCCTTTTTCCCCGCGCCGTCCGGGCGCCCCTGGAGCACTCGGTACTAAAGTCACCTAGAATAAAAAGAAATTACTTAAAATATACATAATTAATTATTATAATTAATATTATTCATTTATTTCACTTTATTTATCAAATAGTTACTTGCAGCAACTACTTACTTAGTTACTTGTTATTTTTAGTACTATTTATGCTATTATTTAAATATACAACTTAAACAAATTATCGTGTACTTATATTAAATAAATTATAGTGTAATTTGCTGCATATTTAATGCTCAATGTTTATATTTTCTTTTTTTATTTTGAAATTTTTCAGGCATTTAGAAAAATATAAGCCAATTTCACTATGAATTCTACTTATAGTGTGTGAGTATGCCTTAATTATTATACCTACATATTTATTAGAATTAAAAATAAACGACTATATTGAAGATAGATACAAATTAAATAATACATTAATACAATCTACTTACATTACTCGCGTTACCAGGTGGTCCTTTTTCCCCCTTCTCTCCCTTGGGGCCCACAGGGCCTTCCAGACCGGGAGGTCCGCTAGTACCACGTATTCCCTTTAGAAATGTAAAAAAACATAGAAAATTATATATAATATTAATACAATGCATAAATTTTGTCACTATGAGACCTATGGAACACTTATTATTTTTTAGGTTCACGCTGTATCCCGCATATATCAGAGGAGGCCCCTGAATATTAGGGACCTAGTGTTAATACACTACGTTCTCCATTAAAACACACCGCTCTCCACTTTCCGCCGAATCCATCATCCGTCGCCTTTTCTTATTGATTGGCAGAGATCAACGCCGCATTTTACCTTCTTACCAGAGCGAGAAAATGAAAATATTAAATATTTCCCTCCTCCGAATGGCAATCGAACCCACAATCGTAACGTTTACAGTCACACGGTTGCACTACTGCGCCACTTTTTCGTTTTTTCTCCTACATAACAAAATACTGAGAAATACGTACTTATAAATTATAATATAACTAAAAATAAACACATTATTATCGAATGCATACTACAATATTTATTTATGTAAGAATTAGTTAAGCCTAATATATTTTATTCATTTACAAATGTTAACTCACTGGTAATCCAGTGTACCCCCTCGGCCCCGGCTCGCCTTTCTCCCCCGCTTTGCCCTCGGCACCCTGAAATATTGAGTTAAGGCCTCATAATACGTTACTTAGTGATTTATGTTGCATGATAAAACCATTTTATTTTATTTGAATGAAAAATAACTAACTTTAACATTTTTGAAGTGTTAATATAGAATATTAGAATTTTTAGGCATAAAAAATATTATAGAGATGAAGCAATAGACTTTTTCTTTAATTAATTTGTTTATGATAAAAAATTAAAATCCATATAATGTTATATTATATTTAATATACAATGTGAAACTCACCGGCGGACATGTTTGATTACAGACTGGTTCCAAGATTTGATTTCCAGGCAACAACTACAATAGTAAATATAAACAAAGAAATAACTAGAAATATAAGATAAATGCAAAAATTTTACTGTTCAGGTCATAACTGTGGCTTAATAAATGTGTCAGAATAATTAGAATATTTTTGATTTAACCTTAATTAATGTTTCATAAAAAAAAGTATACATACCGGAGGAGAAGTGGCTATTAACAGTTCTGGTACATCCTGAAATATATATTTTTTCAACTTTATACTGATATATCTACACTATGGCAAGATATGCAGAGGGAACCTAATGTTACTCTGTTTTCCACTTTCCACCGAATTGTCATATGAGTAGCGGAATCTAATGCCGCGCTTTTCATTGTTACCAGAGCGAGGAAATAGTAGTTTCGCCGAGTGGAAATCGAACCCACAACCTTTGCGTTTCACGCATAGAATAGGAACCTGACTGTAAATGCCATTGATCTCGATCCCACTTGGTAATAACTATGTTTATATCATTTTCTTCATTCTGGTAGACAAAACGTTGCGTCGATTTCCGCCACTCAACGCATAATGTCTCAATTGGGCGGAAAATTGGGGAACGGAATGGCATTACTCAGTTCCCTGTTTTGTGGAAAAACGCGGCGCAAATTTTTTTTTTATTTGTTATTATTATTCAAGGATAAAGTATTAAGTACTACTACTTTCACTATCAAATATAAAATCATGAAAAAGACATCAAAATCATATGAAATGCTTTATTTAACTTGAAATTTAAATTATAATAATTTACTAAATGCGAAAAATCTTATAAAAAATTGCGCAAGTAATCTAAATAAAAAAAGTTGCAGTTCAGAGCAATTTTTATAGATGTATCGACGAGGCGTGTACTTACATTGGCTATTTCCTCGCAGTTATCTTCTGTCAAGTTGTATCGAGTGCAGCTCAAGGACAACCATTGTAGGTCTATCTGAAAATTGTAATAGGTACATATGATATAATATATATTTTTTTTCTCACTTTCACGCTCTATTCACTAAGTCCGCAGGGTAATCAGAGGGAACCTAGTGTTAAAACACTCCATTGCCCAATTTCTGCCGAATTCCGGAGGCTATGTGTGTTGAGCGATGGAACTCAACGCAGCGCTTTGCCTCGACATCAGAGTGAAGAAATGAAAATATTAATTTAAATAAATATTTCATTTCCTCGAGTGGGGATCGAACCTACAACCAGTCGGTTTACAGTCACACATTTGTACTCCTGCGCCACGACTGGCTTTCAAATTCAAAAAAATATATATTAAGGACTTGTGGAGGCACCTGCAGTTAGTTATTTGATTGATTAACAATCAAAACGATCTTGAGTACTGGTACTTTTTCTCTATATTTAAAAAGAAAGATTCGTCGAATCAAACATAAAACAATGTGTTGTAACTTTAAATTATTAGTCTTCTTTACGCTGTAACCCGCACACAGCAGGTTAGCCCGAGAAAAACTGGAGGAAACAAAGCTAGGAACCTAGTGATAACGCCCGCTTCCCATTTCCCGCCGACTTCTGGAGGCATTGCGTGTTGAGTGGCGTAACTCAACGTCGTTAAGAGTCGCAATCGACTGGCGTCGTGTATATGTTCTTACCGGTGCAGGTGTGCCATCGTCGTTAGTAACTATAGTAATTGAGGTAGCGTTACTGAAATCATGTGGACTTATACTTTCCGGTTGTAGCTGTAATAAAAACAATATCACATTCTTTACTTGGTATAAAACAAAGTTGCTGTCTATCGATGTACACCTATATCTTACAAACTGTCGATACCGATATATATTATTATAAAAATCCCAAATCTAAATAGTTGAAATGTAGTCTATAAAATTTGTAATTTTTTTTCAATTTTGGAATACAAAAAATCAGCTCAATTTACAATCTGGGAGCGGAGAAAAATAGTTTTAGGTCCTTCATTGTATAAATAATCCATTAGACTACTACGAAAATATAACATTTGTTCATTTTAGTTAGGTCTAAGTATTTTAATGCACTTATAAGTGCATATAATTACAAAAAAAAAATTCATTTTGAATCGATTAAAATTAATCATATTTAAATGAGAGATGTGACAGCTGATTGACACTAATACCTTGTCTAATGATTTTTGCATTTTTTGCCTCCCTCATTTGGTTTGTTTTAATGCGTTTTGAGTGCTTTTCCGTTTGTTTGATATTATCAACTACTACTGCTACTTTTCAACGGATTTTGTTCTTATTAATCACCTATTTTATATAGAGGTTGATTTTATAGAAATCTCTCAATCACTTTTACCAAAATGTCTAATGATCTCATTAAATCTATCAGCTCTCAAATTCTAAAACTGACAGAATTTTCAGGGAAAGAATGATGTACCTGAATCTATTAGATCATACCATTTTCATCTCTTTACATTCTGGGCCCAAGAATGTATGCAATCGTTTAAGTCTCCTTTTAATCTTATAACAACACATTTTTAACTTTTAAAATTAAATCTCCTCTTCTGTGCCTCTGAGTAACATAAGATTATTTTTTTATAAAAACCTTTAACCGTATTAACCTTAAAGCTTATTCAAAGCATTATAAATTAAATGGACCTTATTGCTTATTCCTTTAGGAAATAGTCAAGTCAAACTTATATCATTTTATATTTTATATTATTAGAGACTTACAATATTTTATATTATTAGCGCCTTTAAAATAAGTAAATTTAAACTTAATAACTTAGATACATATCTTACCTCGACGCAATCCACTGCTGCGTGGACAGTATCATTAGTAATCGCTACGTGAATCTTATGCCATCCTGGTCTGAACAGCTGAAATGGTTAAATTTAATAATATTATTAAACAATAATGTAGTAAGTGGTAAGAGAAGAAGGGGGAGACCCCATAACACAGTGTCGATGATACTAGAGGAAGAATAAGTAAAAATGAGGATGCACGGCACGTATAAAAAGATAGTTAGGCCGTAGCATTTGGCGCTCCGTTCTCTCTGGCTACTCCGCTAGGGATGAAGCGAAGCTAAAAAAACTGAAGCTTAGTAATGTTGCTTTGGCTGGTACATACATTCCGTTCATCTGAATTTCAATCAAATTAGCCTCAAGATATGATTTATTCACATGAGTGTATTTTACTAGCTTTTTTATTTAAATTTTACTTATTCTTAGAGTAAGTCAAATAATATATTCTGACGCCATTATTATCCAGTCAAAAAGTTTGAACTATGCAGAACATACCAAAGGATTCAATCTCTGTGATGGAAATTTCTTAAATATTTTTATTTTATTAATTTTAAGAACAATTAATTTCCTAAGTTTCGCATATCCACCATAGTGTCTCATCTTATATATACTATCATATTGTTTAGGTAAGAAAAAGTATTTTATGATCACGCTTTCTCTTTTACCCACCCTGCTGCTGTAAGAAATGCATGAAACAATTTTTTTTTTTTCAAGAACATAAAAAATACGCATATTAAAATATGCTCACCTCAGGAGATGAGAATAGTACCCGCGACCCTTGCACAAATACAGCCAGCTTCTTAATATTGGGTAACAAAGTTAACGAGAACTGTAGTGTTTGCGATCTAACGCGGATCAAACTCCATGGCCGATGTTGATTGTTTGCATTGAACGTGCTGATTATACTGAATTGCTCTGGTAATCCATTCGGGAATATTCTCCTGAAATAAAATACGTATATAAAATTTGCAACATTGAGTTCCGACGCTACGCAAAAGGATTGGGCGATGCGTGGGAAACTGAGTGTCTTATCACTAGGGTTCCCTCTAGCTACCCTGATATGCCTACTATGCTATTGGCAAAAATACCAAAAATTCTTCTAAAATCTTAACGTAACAAGATTACAGCTGCTCTTTTTGATCTAAACTGTTACTAAGCAAATACCGTTCTACACGCTTTCATGATATTACGGTAAAAAATATGAGTATTATATTGTAATAATTTAAATATTTTTTATACTTATTAACAATTTCAAAACATTAAACTAAAGTAGCAGCCTAAAGTACCAAAGTATAACTAAGAAAAAGATGATAAATTAATCGCAGGTTATTAACTTACCTTAAAGGTAAAGTCAAATTAGATCCATCTCCAATTCTATATGCCTTCTGCAAGTCTTGCGAACCCTGGACTAGCGTCACTCCAGTGGTATCAGGTCTGTCTAGCCTATATATCGCTATTAAATCTACCATTTGAAAATCTACATCTCCTAAGCCAAGGACAGAGCATGGAGATGCCAACAATGGGGACAATGTGGTTGTATTTTCTGAAAGTATTCATCACATTAAAAAAAAATGTAAAGTATTAAAAATATTTTGGACTGCCCCTTTAAGTCTAGTTATAGGTGACTGCTAAAGTATGTGGAATTCTTAGTAAATGGAAATATAAGAATTTAATTTGCTCATACCTATCGGATCTCCATTGGCGGAAATAGTAAGTGTTGCAACGGACACAATGTAAAATATCCTGTAAAGAAAACATAACATTAAATATCCATTGTTGAAATAATCAGTCAGTTTTATTGTATTTAATTAATTTAAGTTAGTATTATTTTTTTTGTTATTAATCTACATAAAAAATAGCTATTCTTTCAACGCAAAATATTTATATTTGACTCGGACAGAGCTTTAAACGAGTGTAAGACAAATCGAAAATGTTTTAAATATGTCGTTTTGAATCCTCAAAGAATATTTGCAGCTGTTATTTAATTAGACTGAAGAAAATATATTTGACTGTAAATGTCCTTTTTCTACTGTTGGTTCAAATCAAGAAAAATTAAGATTTGAACTGACAACTTATAATATAAAAAAGTTTTAAAAAAATATTACAATAAAAACAAAATCAATTATTTTGGTATATTATGTGCATACATATTATAAAACTTTGTAATGTCAGTGCGTTAAAAAGTTAGCCTACATGTGACTATAATGACTAATAGAGACATTTTCTCACAGACGATACACTAATTGAACTGTGAGGGCCCACTGACCTCATAACAACTGGGTTACATTCTGTGCATGACCATTTAAATATTTCATCAAGTTATTTTTTTTTAGCTTCACTTTGTATCCTGCATATAGCTGGGTCAGCAGAGGGAACCTAGGAACCTAATGTTAAAACAGTCCGTTCCCAATAAGACACATTTCCGTATCCTACTTTTCCGAAATCTGGGAGAGTTGCGTGTTGAATAGCGGAGCTCCATGCCGAGCTTTGTCTCGTTACCAGAATGAGCAAACTAAAATATATTCTTTCGTTGAGTGGGAATCGAACCCACAATCTGTCGCGTTTACAGATGCCTTACGTTTACAGATGAGTTCATAAAATTACTAAAGAGACATTTCTACTTTTGAAATTTATTTGTGATAAATCTTATATTATTACAATTTTACATTCATACGTAAAATCACTGGATCCCAACTGTACCAAACTAAGGTATTTCACAGGTAAACTGATACAAAACAAACTACTTTAAAAAATCAACCGCCATATCCTCCCGCAAAACCAAATTGAATAGCAACAACATCTGCCCCAAAAGCCTAAATTTTACGCCAATAAAAGATGATTAAAAAAACAATTGACAGATGTGCCTATAGCAGGCAATGGTGGCAATCAATGCGAATCATTGAGACCTCGCGGGCCAATTCTGTGGAACATCAAATCTCGATAGCAGTACATAGGTCAATGATCAATTGACATCCAGGATACCATTGCATGTCCTATTTCTTGTGACCTTCAAGGAATTCACCTATATTCGACTGATTCGCATTTTTTTAAATGTTTAATTGTTGTTAACCTATTTTGAGTATAATAATCAGTCTTGTCATTTTCCATACACAAAATGTTGCCTGCACTATAGTTATGTTATGCATGTATGTTTGTTGATGCTTTAGGTACAGTATACTAAATACTGTAATAGAGTATGATGTTCCTTGATAACTTTTTTTTAAAGAGCCACTGTTATCCAAATAATAGAAATACGATACTATAAAATATGCCATTAAATCAAATTTTAACAAAAAAAATATTTATTGGATATGTATAAAAAATATTTGTTGGTACGTGTGTGTTTAAATATTTTAAATGCTTCTATGAATCACCGAAAAAGATACAGTATCTATTTGTTATAAACAAATAATCTCCAAAAATAATAAATGGGCAGATGGTACCTAGTGTTAAAACACTCCGTTCTCCACTTTCCTCCTAATCTTTCAAGGCATTACGTGTTGAGTGACGAAACTTTGCCTTGGTGCCAAAGTGAGGTAATGAAAATATTGATAAATAATCATTAATTCTCTCGAGTGGGGATCGTACGTTGCAATTTCACCCTTGTGCTCTTGCGCTTTTTTTTCGCTTTGTCGCTTTTACAGCGACACCGGGTGGGTAGGGGAGAGGGTACTCTGTCCCAGAAGAAATGTAGGCACTACATGGCTGCTTGAGAGGAGTCAACGACTGTAAGGGCACCCCCTGCGGGGAACTCCTGCGTCACGATCTGGCCTCAATTTGTATCTGTATAAATTATTCAATAGTGTTTTTATTTAAAAAAAAAAATATTTCGTTACACATCCGCAGCAAAAGTTTTTTACGCTCTCTGTTCTACTTCTGCTTAATCTGTGGAATTATAAAATCTGAAGTCATCGCGATTCTTTGGTGTACAGTAATTAAAATTTTACGACCTCTGTCGTTATTGAACCAATTAATTACAATTTAGTAATGTCATTTGACAAATTTAAAAAGCCACTAACTGCTCCACTGTGAAACTTGAAGCAGCTTTTATTTTAAGTAACAATAAATGTCAGAATTTACTTATTTATAATAGAAAACGTATAAAAATTTGAACGTAGCGGGACTCGACCGTGGCTTAGTGGTCAGAGCGCCTGGTCGGTTTCCAGGAAGCGCGGGTTTGAGTCCCGCTACGTTCAAATTTTTATATGTTTTCTAAATAAGTATTTTTCTTTCCTAAGTGTGGAATAACACATTAAAAAGGTTTAAAAATGTCAGAATTTGTTAAATAACTAGCTGTACTCGCGGCTTCCTCTATAAAATCCCATAAATTAAGAACTGAACTGATTTCCTCTGCATGATATCACTTTTTTGATGAACCGATTCAAACAAAATAAAATCTAAATGTTAGGAAAATTCAACTAAAATAAAAATAGCATTTAAATCGCATCCGTTTCGTGAAAACTCGAAGAATACGAGAAATAAAACTTGAAAAGAATATTTGGACCTATGACTTTGACTACCGAAAAAAGACTGTCATAGTCTTCTATGTAAAAGATGATAATATAAAATCATGCACAAACAAAAAAGAAAAAATCAAAATAATAAAAAGTAACATTACATTTACAATTTAAATAACAGCTTAAAATAACAGCATAGTGTTGTGTCACAGCATATAATAAGCATAATATTTTAAATATACAAATCAATTAATGTGAAAAACATAATGAAAATGTATACTTAAAATTAAAATGTTAAAATACGACTTACCCATAAACAGTCATTGTTGAATAAAACCTACAGATTTACAGAAAAACTGATATGTTCTTATGTATATTAAAATTATTAAAAAAACATTTTATCTTATGGCATCACCATTATGTACCGAGTCGTGTGTTGGTATGCTCAATAACTGGCTAATCAACGTTCCGAGATTTGTTGACGCACAATGATATATATCAATTAATTTCGTCTGACGGCCTTTTTTATGACCGTCTATCCACTGGAGATGTAGCAATATGGAGCATTATTTGGAAATACATTTATTTATTGACAAACGAATTATATTATATTGTTAATCATCATATAATAAAAAAGTCAACGAGTACATTTAAATTTAAGTTAAGTTTCCTTTTCAACTATACGGTCATTATGCTTAGAGCTATTACAGTTTTCCATTAACAGTTCATAATCCACACCAAGAACACAACGGGCTACTTAATCGAATTGTAAAAAAAATAACGAAACCTTCAACATAAAATAAATTTATAATTTGGAAAATTTATATAGTCATATTATCCTTTTCTAGAACATTATTTCAAAGATACTACGTATTCCTTCGCTTCGCGTTCACACTCCGAATCTGTACCATTGCGCCACGACGACGGTTCATTATGGAAAAATTGTGTTTAATACAAAATATAATTAATAACTCATCTCTATGTAAAAATAATTTAAATGTAGCTTAATAATTATAATAGACAACAAGCCTATTAATCTTAAAATATATGTATAACTGTTCTGTAACTGTAGGAAGAATGACGAAACGCTTATGATCGCTTTGTAATCTTGATCCGTATGAAGGATTTTATTACAATTTTAATTGCAATAAGACTTATCAAATTGATCCAATGATGACAGTTTTATTTCTGTCCTATAGTTAATAACACTGTAAATTTTAAAATATTGAAGTAACAAATTATGTATATATATAAAAGCAGAACTTATTTATGAAGGTAGTCAAATTCTTTACCTCTCTCTATCGTCTAATAATTATTAACAACAATTAACACAAAAATAGTTTATTTGCTTGTTTCTGAGTAAAATCAAGACAGACGTTTATAATCATAATATCAACAATACAAATTGGTTTTAATTTAAATAAGTGATATATTACATGTTCCGGAAATATGAATGAATATCAAGAATGGCGCGAACTTCAAAGGAATGCATTTGGAGATCAAGATAAAAGAGTAATTAATGCCATCATATGTAATTAATATCTATCCCTAGAAGATATGATTGCAACATGAATAAATCTATAAATATTTTTGTGGCATCTTTATTTATACTGAAAAAACCTATGATAATAGTTTATATTTTTTTAATTATATCATGGGGATTGGCAAATTTATTTTTATTTATTTAATTATCATTTGTTGTTATGCTATTTTATTTCCTTACTAAAAATATTTGTTAAATTACGCTTATAATATTTGTTAAATTATACTTTTATACAGTATAAAAAATAGAAATTAATATCATATGATATTTAATCTATTTAAATTTTGACGTCACTGACATTTTGTTAAGTCAAATTGTCAAATTGTAACAAGTAGGTAGCGTTCAACGTGAACAACTTGATTATTTCATCATTGTTTTAAATATTGTTTTCTATTAATATTTCGTTAGAATAAATAAAAACACATATAAAGGTATGTTCATTATTCTGAATAATATAGAAAAGTCATGATTGACTATAATAGTATTTTAAAAACAAATAGGTTATGAATTTTGATGTTGCAGATGCCGTTGTCGTGTCGGTTTTATCAAGAGAAATATCCTGAGGTGGAAGATGTAGTTATGGTAAATGTACGGTCCATCGCTGAGATGGGCGCGTACGTCCATTTACTAGAATATAATAACATAGAAGGCATGATATTGCTTTCTGAGTTGTCGAGAAGACGTATTAGGTCTATCAACAAATTGATTAGAGTGGGCAAAACTGAACCAGTAGTCGTAATAAGAGTTGACAAGGAAAAAGGTAATGATAATAACACATTTTTTTATGTTTATCACATTACACAATTATTATAAAACATATTTAGAAGATTTCTTTCCTAAGTGTGAATAACAATTTTTTTTTTTTAAATATTTAAAAATATTGTTTTATTAACATAGGTTACATAGATCTTTCAAAACGTCGTGTCTCAGCAGAAGATATAGATAAATGTACAGAAAGATATGCTAAGGCTAAAGCAGTTAACTCCATCCTTAGGCACGTAGCTGAACTTCTGAATTATCAAAGCTCGGAACAGTTAGAAGAATTGTATCAACAGACAGCTTGGCATTTTGAAGAGAAATATAAGAAAAAGGCATCAGCTTATGATTTCTTTAAACAAGCAGCTGTGTGAGTAATTTATATTATTTTGTAATTATTTATAATTAAGTTCTAAGTGTAAAATATTAAATATTTACATGTATATTGATAATTCCAAGTTGTTTTAGATAATAACATAAATAATACACTTATAGATTAAAGGCAGGCAAGATTTATAGTTAGCTCTGTTACTACTTTCTGTGTAGTTTTAGTAAGATTTTATGTTGTATGGTGGATCTCCACTGTGACATTTCATTTAGCAGAATAGGAAAATCAAAGTAATTAAAATTTCATTTCTCTGGGATGAGTTGCACCTGGAACCACTATGCTTATTATCCAACACTGTCCTACTTAATCATAACAGCCCACATGTAATAACAGTTAAAAAAAATAATTTACAGAGACCCCTCAATTCTCAATGAATGTGGCTTAGACGAAAACACTAAAGAAGTACTCCTTGCCAATATCAAGAGAAAGCTAACTTCACAAGCAGTGAAGATCCGTGCCGACATTGAATGCGCATGTTATGGATACGAAGGCATTGATGCGGTAAAGGCAGCATTGAAGTCTGGCCTTTCTTTATCTACTCCCGAAATGCCAATCAAAATTAATTTGATTGCTCCGCCTTTATATGGTGAGTGATAATTGCAAATTTGTTGAGACTTGTATATTTTTTATTATTTGATGAGAAAATATAAAAAGATTATACATAAATATATAGTATTGAGGTCAGATGTAATGCAGATGCTCAAGCATGCAACTGTAATGTGGCAGGTTATGGATTCAACCCCTACTCAAGGAAAAGAAATAGATAAATTTTAAGTATATTTTTAACCACTTTGTAATTTTTTATTTCAGTAATGACTACATCAACTCCTGAGAAAGCAGATGGTCTTAAGGCTTTACAAGATGCCATTGATAAGATCAAAGATACAATTACAGTTGCTGGAGGAGTTTTCAATGTACAAATGGCGGTGAGTAGTTTAACACTTCCTTACCAATAAATATTATAAAGCTAAAGAATGTGCTTGAACAAGCAATATTATTTTTCTAATTACAATCAAAAATAGTTATTTTATGAAACCAAAAAGAACTAAGCTGTGGCTTTGCCTGCTTAAACTTATTGTTGAACATTATATGTGGCCAATTACACAAAATTTTTACATAAATTGTATAAATGTTATTTTGATCTGTAAGCTATATTAAATTTGCTATGTCAAAATTTACTTAAATCTATTCAATAGTTTTTACCTGAAAATGGAACAAATATCCATTGCCACAAACTTTCATATAATATTATTATAGTACTGTTAAGATAAGTTTTGTATAATTTCTAGCCTAAAGTGGTAACAGCTACTGATGAAGCAGAGTTGGCTCGGCAAATGGAGCGTGCGGAGGCTGAGAATGCTGAAGTTGCAGGAGATTCCGCGGAGGAGGATGAAGATCAAGGTAATAAAGAGTTTTGCATAGCCCAATATATGCTTCATTAAAGCATGTGAACATAGGTATGCGTTAAATTCACGCATGTGCAGTTGTATGCATAATATTTGTTATGCAGAGTTTATTGTGCCATATACTGGCACAGTAAATGATATGATTGCATTACCCAAAAGAACTTGCAGACTACACTTGGTGAATTTAATTCTAAACATGACCACAAATTGTGATTCTATACATCTATTCTAATCACTATTTCCGAAATAAAATTATAAACGGAAATATTAATTAAAATATTTCAAACAAACTTGCATTGAATGTGTGAATTTAGTGTTACATCCTTGTAATATCCCTTAATTTAACAAGACATTGCTTGTTGAGGCGGAAGTTAACGCCGTGCTTTATCTGTCTTGTAGAGCAAGGAAGAGAAAACAATTCAATCCAATTGTTTATATATTAACTTTCTATTTCATTATCCAGGTATGGGTGATGCCGGCATGGATGAAGAACCCCAACAAAATGGAGCATCTGATGAGGATGAAGAGAACTGATTATATACTCTATATCCATGATATAATACTATGTATATGACTTTTACCACAAAAAATAAAAACAACTAAAAATATACTTTTTTCTTTATTGTTACAGTGTATGTATGATTTTTTTAATAAATAATAAAAATTATATGAGATTTGCGCCTGTCTTTGTCATTTTCGCAGTAGTCTTGTAATTTTACTTAATATTAATTGATTATTAGAGGACATTCGTGGCGCAGCGGCACAAAGTGTCACTGTAAAACCGACTGGTAGTGGGTTCGCCACTTAATACGCGATGCCTATGCCTAAACACTAAGTTCCATCTGCCTACCCTGCTGTGTGCAGGATACAGCGTGAAGCTGATTTATTTATACTCGTTCCCCACTTTCTGTCGAATTCTGGAGGCATTGCGTGATGAGTGGCAGAACTCAACGCCACGCTTAACCTCGACACCAGAGTGAAGAAATGGAAATATAAATTTAAGTAAATATTTCATCTCCTCAAGTGGGGATCGAATCCACAACCAGTCGGTTTTACAGTCACACCTCTGCCGCTGTGCTACGACTGGCCTCTGATTTATTTATTTATTTATTAATTGATTGTTTTTTTAGCTTTCAGTTGTATCTCGAAAAAAGTCAATGCAAAATAAAACAAAATATAAAATTGGCTGCTTTTATAAACATTATAATAAAATAACAAATTATACAACATAAATAAAACTAAATACTAGTAGTATAATCATTTATATATCTATAATATATCATGTCACTATAATATAAAATTGCACTAACGTCTATCACATAAAATTACACTTTTTTTCCATTTATTCTGTTCAGTTTACTTCTGTGTATTTTGTCAAAGAATAAGAGACCCGCTGCTCTCTCAATAGTTTCTGGAGGAACCTGAAATATATTTAAAAAAATAAATATATTTATATTATAAAACTGAAGCATTGCGTTTGATTATTATAAAAAGAATTAAGAATATTAGAAAAAGGTTTAATTTTTTTTGTGTATAGTATTTGACTGTAACAGTTTAGGCTATCACATATTAATTGTTCTGAAGTAACCCACTGTACCTTGGGTTAGTACGAATCCGGCGAATGCGCAATAGTAAGATATAATTTAGACTTTTATTTATAGAAAAGACATACGACGTTGCCGGCCTTAAGTGGTGAAGGCTGTATTTTAAATGGATCATTTTTAAAAAAGCTTTCTGCTATTTTGTAACTTTACTGTATAATCCTTATATTAGAAACCACCGTGCAGCTTAGGGGCCGTTCAAGTATTACGTACGCCCTGTAGGGGAGCGGGGGGGTCTTGAGTTTGCTTATTTTTGACGTTTTCAATGAAATATTTTTAGGAGGATTGCTTATTTTTGATGACATAGGGGAGGAGGGTCAATAATTGCAAAAAAACTGCTTACGTAATACTTGAGCGGACCCTTATGCAATGGGACAGCATGTGAATAAGATGTAATGGGTGGTTGTGGATTTGATATCTACTCAAGGAAATGAAATCTTTTAATATCCCCACAATGTTAAGATATAGTGCGGCGTTAGAGTTCTGCCACGCAATATGCAATGTCAACGGCTGGATACCGTAGAATTAAAGAAAAAATTACAGAAATAAAATATCTGCATGAATGTAGGGAAATGAAAATCATTTGATTATAAGTCCCTGACTGGGAATCAAACTCAAAACCATCGCATTAACATTCAGACACTATCCCAATATGGCCCGACAGTATTTTTAAAAGACAATTAAATATATTACTATAATTATACATGCTAATACTTGTATTTTACTTTATATAGTGAAGTCGTCGTGACGCAGAGGCACGAGCGTGAGACTGTAAACGCGACGAATCCTACTCGAATAAATTAAGTATTTGTTAAATATTTTCATTTCCTCGCTCTGGTCTCGAGAGTTTGGCGGAAAGTAGAAAATGGATGTGCCTTAATGTGTCTTAACACTAGGCCCCCAGGTACTCTCTACCATGCTATTTGCCAGATACAGTGTGAAGCTAAAAAAAAAAAATATATTCACCATAAAAGAAGAAACTGGTGTCTCATCAGGTATTTTCTGGTTAGGCATGACATAAGCCTCCATGTCCAAAGAACCATCTGGTGCTTCCGCCACAACTACTTTGTAGAAATGTGTCGGTACCGCCACCGTATTGGCACCTATCACTTGATATTTAATATAAGACTTGCCATCTGGTTCTCTTCTGAAAAAAATAATTAAAATATTTTAGAAAATATATCAAAATCTAACCGTAAAGGTTCAAAAATTGTCCATGCGCCCTGACCAGTAATCAAATGTTCTAAGATATGTTATTTGATTAGTAGAAAGTTGTAAAAAATTTTTAAAGGCAATCAATCAATTAAATTAAAAGTTAAAACTTTGATAAAGATAAATAATTTATTTTTTTAAAATATATTAAAAAAAAATCACTACCTGGGTAGATATAAAGGTCCAGTACAACAATATACATTGTTATATACTTTTGTTAATTTTCTCACATGTTTCTCTAAGCGATTCCATGCATGTCTGTTAAATCCTTCACCCACCTTAAAACACAATGAATAGTGATAAAAATATATGGTGTAAAAAAATTTTTTAGACAAAAATAACTTAGTAACACTTTACATTATTTTGCAGTTTCATTTAAAAACAATTTAAATACTACATTTTGGCTAATCTTTAGAATTATTGTATAAAACAGATTTTTTGTTTATAATAGAGCTATAGGCTATATTACAAAATGTTACTTTTTTTCAATTTAATCCAACATTCTTGTAGTCGTAATTACTATGTAATATGAAATTAAAGTTAGAATGTGTTGTGTGTGCGTTGTTTGTGCACTGTGGTCACAAGGGGGGGAAACCATAGGTCAAAAATAGTGCAAAGTAGATCTAATATATTTAAGCCATATAATCTTATTTTCATTATTATTGTATCCTACATACCTGTGGAGACATGTTAGTAAGAAAGAATGTCTGATCCACATGAGACTGAGCAAGACGATGGTTCCCCGCTGCTGCCATATGACCTCGGTCAAAACCAGATCCTTTGTAATCACTGTTTTGAGATCTATAACAATTTATTCGAAATATGTGTACACATATCACTTTTTAATATTTATATCTACATTCAATGTACTCTTATATACTGTTAGTACTTATAATAAATTTATTTAATGCAAATTGCAAATTATTAAACATTATCTATACCATGATGATCAATTAATGTCTTAGAGACATCATAGTGGAGTGAACCACATCTGACTGTAAATGTGAGGGTTATAGGTTCAGTTCTCATTTGGAAAAAAACAATATTTTCATTCCTCAATCCTAATACAGGCATAGTGCTGTGTCAAGTTCCACCATTCAGCATGCAATCCAATTCAATTTAGGCAGAATACATAAAACTGAGTCTCCATTCACTTGTTTCTCTTCTTTTACACAAAGTTCTCTCTGTCTATGCTACTATGCACGAAGCTGCTAAACTACCAACTTGAATAATTACCTAAAAAATGGATGTATACTTTCGTCTGGCCTAAATTCACATTTGCTTCTATCAACTGAGTCATTTTTCATAATGTGTTCTTTTGTGATATGTTCAAATACCCAATTTGGTACTTTATTTCTACGATCGTAAGACAATACATAGTCATCATAGGACCGCACATTGTCTAAACTTGGGAATCCGTATTTCATTATTTGTGATACCTATAAATATAAAATAAACTTATATAAAATATTATTATTTTATATAAAATAAAATAAGATATTTTAAAATTATTTTAATATTATATTAAATTATAAAATTATATTCATCAATAATAAAATCAAATTGGATATCATTACAAATTGCGAAATGGCTAATAATTTATAATAAAAACAAAGAAACAAGAAATGTCTGATTCATTTTAAATGAACATACTCTGTCTTTTGCTGTGCCTCCTTCAACGAATGGTGTAGCCGCTGAAACTGTACCAAAAATTGGTAAACCAGGCATAGAAATTAATTTCTTTCCATTGATAACTATTGAATCTTCTTTATTTCCATTGAATATATCTTTTTGTCCTACATAATAGCCTACCAGCCCTACAGCACTCAACTGTGCTATATGTAATATACGCTTCGAAATCATTTCACTTGATTTATAATAATAAATAATTATATTTGTATATTTTAATACATTATAGGTTAGAAATTTCAATTAGATAACACCACAAGCGGCTAAAATTTAAAAGCATATTGACATTGAATAGGTGTTTTGACGTGACATCTGTTTTTTCTTGTGGCAAGATCACTTTTAAAGTGTCATTAAGAAATTAAATTATTACTCGACGATGCTTCAAATAAAATTTGAATTTGATTTTCTAATTTAATGTTTTTTTCTAGTTATATGTTTCTTATTTATTATATTAAATTACGATGAATATATTAATAACATTGCAATGTATGTCACAATGACAATCAGCTGTTAAACTTCAAGCATTAATGTCAAGACTCAAGATATATCAAATATCAGAATTTAGAATTGAAAATTTTGTTTTAATATTTAATAGTAATTTGTTTATTATTATATTCATGAGTATATTCTGATAAAACGTCTGAAATAATACAACAAAATACAGCAGTAACAAAAAGCCCAATCATGAGATTGCTATTAAGAGCAAATCGTTTATACTCGACATTTTTTATCAAAAATAATTATAGTACAGCTCCAAAAACATGTAACACATGCCGGATAAACGAAAAGGATTACCCCACAGATGATTATAGTAATGTAACACCAAAAATAATATCGTACTTAAACCGTAATTTACATTTGAAAAAAGATAACCCTCTATCGCTCGTGAGGCAGCGAATTGTAAATTATTTTTACTCATCTTTCACTCATAGAGGTAACCCAACGTTTAGTGTTTACGATAATTTGTCACCTATCGTTACTGTTCACCAAAATTTTGATGATTTATTGATACCGGAGGATCATCCAAGCAGAGCTAAATCAGACTGTTATTATATAAATAATACAACGTTACTTCGGGCACACATGACAGCACACCAAACTGAATTACTGAGAGCTGGTTTAGATAACTTCCTGATGATTGGAGATGTGTATAGGAGAGACGAAATTGATTCGACACACTTTCCTGTGTTTCATCAAGTAGGTAATCTTGTGGATGACTGTATTTATAAAGAAAATTTGTTTTATTTATTGTTAAGCTAAAAGTAGATACTGATGTAGAAAACAATATTAAAGAAATTTAATATTTAAATGAATGTTGTTTTTTAACTTCATACATTTCCCATATAATGTGGGGTAGGCAGTGAGAAACTAGTCTACATTCCATTCTCCACTTTATATTTCTACTAACAGAGAGTCAACTATATATATATATATATATACTATTTACAGTCAAGGCACTTTTCCATTATTAAAATTTTTATGTACATAATTTTTCAGATAGATGCAGTAAGATCTCAGAGGAAAGAACAACTATTTGAAAATCATCCAGATTTAGATATATTTGAACCAACTTTCAACCCAAAAAACCCTCATACATTCGTGAATTCTATATCTGATCCTACAAAACAAAGTTGTCATACACTAGAAGCAACCAAATTAATGGAAACACAGTTAAAAACTCACCTATTGGGTATGGTCCAAGTATTATTTGGGAATAATATTAAATATAGATGGGTAGATGCTTATTTTCCTTTTACCCATCCTTCTTGGGAGCTAGAAATATATTATGAGAATGATTGGTTGGAAGTTCTGGGCTGTGGAATTGTAAGAAACGAAATTCTTGCTAATGTGGGACCTAATAACAGTATAGCATATGCCTTTGGCTTAGGATTGGAAAGATTAGCCATGGCGTTATATAAAATACCAGATATAAGATTAATGTGGAGCAGCGATTCAGGCTTTCTAAATCAATTTCAAAATAAAGATTTAAATGCAAAAATAATGTACAAACCTGTATCTGTTTATCCTCAGTGTACAAATGACTTGTCTTTTTGGCTACCACCAACTGTGACTATTGACACATTCATGAATAATGATTTTTATGATTTGGTTAGAGACATTGGTGAAGATATTATTGAACAGGTTAGCAAAAACATATTCTTCCAATTTAACTATTTTTTTGAGGTGTGATACTAATTAATTAATTAAAATATGTTGTTACTATATCTAATTAGTAATTAAGAAAGGAGAAAAAATAAAAAATAAAAATACATCCATCCCCAATTTTATCAAACATTATTATTTATCTATGTCAAAAATATCCCAAAATAGTAATTATGACATTAATAAACTGTGTAACATTGGACATTTTATTTTCCAGGTGAAATTAAAAGATAAATTTGTTCACCCTAAGACAAAGAAACATAGTCTTTGCTACAGTATAGTGTACAGGCATTTAGAGAGGACTCTTACGCAGGCCGAAGTAAACAAAGTACACAAGGAAATTGAAGAGGCGGCGACAAAAGCATTTAATGTTGTTATTAGATAAATAAATAATATTTATAAGACACAATTAGTTTTTTCAGGAAGAGAAATTAAGGGTTATTGTTTAATAATTATATATTTTTATTTACACTTTAAGGTAGGTAAGTAAGTAAGGACCCTGGTTCGAAGAACTAACGACATAACGTAACGTATTGACCCTATAGCGACATTTGAAACGCAGAGTAGACTACGAACTGCAGTGTAACGTAACTTTTTTGTATTCTATTAAAAAAAACATTTAATGGAGAAAAAAAAATCTTTTAAAATTGCAATAAATCGATTCACGAAATAGCAGTAATTTTATTTATCATGTGTCCCCTAGTTCGTGTTAGTATCGAATTAAGGAGATCCTAGATACTTTTAATTAAATTTATATGATTTAAATTTAACGCTTAATGTATTTATTTGTTTCTTATTATTGAAATTCGATATATATTTTGTTCACTGAAATTCATATATTGCTAGTTTAAAGATAACCTGAATTCATATTTTTAAGCTTAATACGTATAGGTGCTTACTACCTATGAAACTTTGTTTTATAATCTTTTTTATTTATGTTTGTGTATTTTTTCTAATAGGCATACATGGTAGTTAATGGTTACTTCACATAATTTAAAAATGATCGAAAAACCAGAAGATTCTCTCTATTTTATTATTTTTTCGAAGTTAGTGATAAATAAATATACGTAAAATCAACACATTGACTCCTCTGTATTTATCAATATTGGTTGTCTTAGTCTTGTTATAAATATAAGAAAAGTTAAAGATTTTTTTTCAAGAATATACAAAGTATAAAATACCGTACAAGAGCTATGGTAGGGAAAATATAAGCCAATTTTTTTCGCTACCAATATAAGTTTATTTTTATTACATAAGTTCGTAATTTTATTTAATAATTAATTAAAGAAACAACAAACTGGCATAACTTCAAATAACGAGTTTATAAATTATAAAAGCTTTAATGTCGTTAAGCTGATCGCACCCTATTTATTTATTTACATTTTTACCTTTACATATTGATGTTTTTTTTATTATAATCAGCCTGGAATAGGGGCCACAAGTTCCCGAATTTAGAAATAATATAAAAACAAAACTTAAGTTAAACCTCATAATTGACACCTTAAATTAGTAAAATACCAACATTGATTAAAATTAAATTAGGTTCACGCTGTATCCCGCACTAGGCCGGTCGTGGCGCAGCGGCACGAGGTGTGACTGCAAAACCGACTGGTTGTGGGTTCGATTCCCACTCGAGGAGATGAAATATTTACTTAAATTTATATTTCCATTTCTTCGCTCTGGTGTCGAGGTTAAGCGCGGCGTTGAGTTCTGCCACTCAACACGCAATGCCTCCAGAATTCGGCAGAAAGTGGGGAACGGAGTGTCTTAACACTAGGTTCCCTCTGCCTACCCTGCTGTG